>JAXRVH010000072.1:78499-100618 GCA_034640345.1 Drechslera avenae | reverse complement strand
CACACACACACACACACAAACGCGTGAAGAACCCTGTTGCATTTGCCAATTCTAAACCAATTGCAGCTCAGCCGTAAGAGCGCGTGTTGTCAGTATCGTGATAGTTGCCTGCCAAAACAAAAAGACGCGTAAAACGCTGCAGGAGTAGTACGGAGGCGGGGGGCGCTGTATGCGTCCGACAAACTTGCCTACCGATAACGGACTCAACTAAGCCCACCCCCATACAAATAGACACACGCACATACCCGTGAGCAAAGCATTTGTAAGACACGGGCATGAAAAGCGTCTGCAATCAGCACATGCAGCCCGAGGCAACGAAACACAAATCAGCCCACACCCGGTAGTCCTCCGAGGCTAACAACTATCTTGCTCGTATAGCGGAAAGCAAGGAAAGGAAGAGGGAAAAGAAAGGAAAAGCCCACCCTAGACCGCAGCAACACTAAGCAGATGATACCAAAGAGGAAGAGCAAAGAAGAAAAACAAAACAACAACGTTTTCTCTCTCTCTCTCTCTCCCCCCCCCCCCCTCCGCCCGTCGTCAAACTTTTACCCCAATGCGGTATACTGATTACCCACCTCTCACGCGTGACGACGCGCAGACACATGATTATGCCCCCATTTTCCCGCAAAACGCGTCGCACCAGCGAATCCAGCACTCCGGCACACACACACGCACACGAAAAACTTTAGCCTGACACGCTTCCGTTCACCAACAAACAAAAAGCCTCGACCCACCACAGCCCAAGTGGATACGATTGCTTCATATGTGGGCTCGCTGACTGGGTGGGTGCCGCCATCAAGGCCAACGGTAAAAGGGATGCGCGTTGCTGCGTTGCTTGCAAGCAGGCAGCGAAGGAGAAGAAGAGTTTTAAGAACCTCGGCCGTAAATCTGCCTGGAACTTTACTCGGGGGGAGGGGGGTAAACCCAGACACACACACACACACACACCCCTCCCACCCCATCCCCATCCCCTCCGTGGCCGACCGCCGCCAACTTATGGCGTAGCAGTGTGCTTTCCGCTCAGGTGGGCTTGCATCCACATTCTGCCATGGTTTTTTTTCATTTTTTTCTTCCTTCTCTCTCTTTCTGCTCCTGCTCCTGTTCCTACTTTCGGCGAGGATATCATTAGGTCATTTTTTTTCTCTCTCCCTCTCCACTAGGTTGGTTTAGTTGAAGAAAATCAGATTTCTTCTTCTTCTTGTTCTTCTTAAATCTTCTCCTCCAGCTGCAAATTTGGATATACTACTATTGGGTATTGTAATTTTTTTGCCACAAACACAAGTGGTATTAGGTTTGAAGGTGTCAGCACCGGCTCCGGACGATCCCTTCATCTCCATGGCTTAGGGCCAAGGGTCTACCATGGGTCTCTGATGACGCCTGTGCTCAGCAACACGTTACGGAACTATTGACGGCACGGCGACACAAAGCTCAGTGCACAAACGAAGAGGGGCTAAATGTGGAACGCACAGTCACAGACCGACAGCTTGTCCACTCGTCATTTTCAATTCAATTCATCCAATTCATTTATTACTAGCTCGTCTACTCCCGGCTGCCTCATCCCATCAGAAAGGACAAACTAATCTATCAAAAGTGCACAGGCTCATCATCTCCTCGCTCCGTCGTCGTGGCCTGTACCACCCGTCAAGTCGAATCCTCTCTTCTAGAACGAAACTGCACCGAAGCAGACTACACCAAAAGAGAAAAGTTTGGGCATTGGTCATTCACTGTTCGAGACAATCATTGAGATTCGTGAAGACTCGATGCCACATCGCACCGATTCATCGTCGATCCATCGTAACGTTCATCGTGGCCGTCGTGATAACAAAGTTGGGAGGCATGAACACAAGGAAAAAAAGGGAGCCACACTATGTGGAGGGCTAGCAGAGAGTGTGAGGTAGTCGGGCAGGATTGCCAGAATATACAAAAAGAGCGGGTAGGACCAAGGAAGCTGCATCAAGATACAACCTTGGTGTCGATAGGACCGTAGGACCGTAACGGTATCCGCAGAGGTTCGGCGGCTTCGCCAAGTCCCGCCAACGTCCCGCCCTCGAATTATGGAAGTAGATTGAAGACAGATGGTCATGTGTAAGTCGTGAGCTCGGAAGAAACAACAGAAAAGAGAGGGAAGGATGGGCATCCGTTCCCGACGCTATCGAATCCGGACCGTGACCCCGGATACCACAGGTCGATAGTGGTAGGTCGAGATGAAGGAAGTAAGAGTTGGTATAGACAAAACATAGGAGACGCTTTTCATGTGAAGCCAATGGATGACTCCATGGCAGATGGCAAGTATATGCAACGACAGCACTGGAGACCGCCTGTCGAAACGCCGATGATGCAGAATTAGATGCGTGTGTCGATCCAGAAAAGAAAGGTGAGCGAGCCCTACCACTAGTGTAGATACTCGGAGTCGTTACGCATCGCCGCGAAACGTTGCTCGAAGGACGCCGGGGGCTCAAAGCTGTGCGACATGCTCTCTCGAGGGAACGTATTGCTTGAGCGGCCAACGAAAGGTGAGCCTAGGCGGACATTGGCTTGGCCCTGAATCTCAGCTGCCACTGCGGGTGAGCGCTGTGCCGGGCTCGGCATTGCAGAGGCAGGGCCTGAGCTCGCGAACGGATTGAATCCCAATGGGTCGTTGGGTAGGGGCAGGCGCCGGGCACCCTCCATCATGTCTCCTAAGCTAAAGCCTCGGCTCCTGACGCGACGGTGGCTGGATTCGGCTGGCGCTCCGAACAGCTCGTTGATCCTCGATCCTTCAAAGCTGTTGTTGTGAAGAGCACGTCGCTTGAACACCCTTGACTTGGGTCGCGGAGCATGCAACTGGAAAGGTGAGCCCAGACGTGGCGACTGCGATGAAGATGTTGGCGCGTGCCAGGTTCGAGAGTTCCTTTGGTTCGTGCTAACGCTGCCTGCGTCGGGCTTTGCATGGAACGGAGAGCCAAGTACATTGCCTAGTCCCAAGTTGATGTGAAGCGACTGCGACTTCTGGTGGGCAGAAGATCGCGCACTTGACCACGTCCTCACCGGCGGTCGGGGTGTGACACCGCTTGCCAGTTGGGATAGTGGGTTGCCCAATTGCATAGACGCGGCAGTGCTCGTGGCTAGCGAAACGTTCATATCCCTCGTCGAGAAGCTGGAGGATGGTTGCCCAAATGGCGAAGACAGTGATTGCGGCTGTGGTAGCTGCTGTTGCACTGGTTGACATTGGGGTTGCTGTCGAGGTGGGTCCTCCGGCGGCGGAGAAGATTGCAGCGGCGAAGGAGATCGGCGAAGGAGACGTTGGTAGTGAGCAGACAAGGTGGGTTTCGACTTGGCCAAATCTCGCAAGCGCTTTCTGCACTGCTTCTCCGTAGGAAACCGCATGTAAGATTTGTTCAGTCTAGCAGAGGCGCTACTGCTGCCCTGGATTGGGCTGGTGGTAGCCGGCGTGAGTATGTGAGCGTAGTGTGCAGTCGCACGACTGGCACCAGCGCGGACCGGCTTCGGGTCCTTCCAAGTCTTCCGAGCCATCCTAGCCACGCGGTGGCATGCTCCATTTGGTGGGGCAGTGCTTGGGAGCGCCTTGAAGGGAGTCACTGTGGGATCTTGTAAGTACTTCATGTAAGTCATCCACAAGTGGTGATCCATTTCCTCGGTGAAAGTGGCTCTTGTTTTTATTTTCTTGGCAATGCGCTGTGGTTGAAAAGACACGGAAGGTGCGGTGGTTCGTTGGGCCTTGCTCGTGGACAGGCCGAAGAAAGGGTCGAAGGATTCGTCTTCTGGGCTTGTGCAGCTGCCGCCCCGGGACAGAAAGGATCCAATGCTATCACAGGAGGATATGGAAGAGTCTGAAAAGCCAGAAGAAGAGGTGGGCCTGCTGGACGATTCACTTTGGCTGACATGCGGGATATCAGACCAGTCCTGGTGGCCCTCGTAGTGGTCAATGGTCCTCATCTGCGCAACAGGAGTCTTGGGAGGGGGCAGCATGCGAGCATAGCCAAAGCCTGGAGACAGGAAGGCATCGTCTTGGGGTAGCGAATAGGAAGGAAGCTCGTTCGAGGCTTCCGACACGATCTCAGGGGCCTCGATGGTTGGGATTGGGCGCTGATGCATGATCGCGTCCATGTCGTCGGGGTTCATGACCATGGTGGTTCGGCGGCGACGGACCTTGAGCACCTGGCGGGGGGGTGGTGGCGGCTGCAATTGCTCGGGTTGCGGCTCAGGCTCGGGGGTTTGTGGAGCTGGGCCATCACGGTAGTGGAACATGAAGTTCCGTGGTAGGGTGATGGACTGGTGGGGGCGTTCAGAGTCCATGATGCTGGTTACCAAAGTATCAAGTGAACAGGCCGCGAGTTTCAGGGCACTGTAGCCTTTGACGCTGACCGAACAGGGCTTAGGAGGTCAATCTCGACGGCACTGCAAGGAGGGCAAGGGTTCTCAGGCGCCACAAGCGACGGATGCATACAGCACGAAAGTGGTCAGGAGAATTCTGCGTCGGCTTTTGGTTATGCAGGGCGGTAGGTTGAGATGGCCGGGACCCAACAGGCGTTTGGTAATCTGCGAACGCGACTGTGCGGCTGCAGGGCGGTTACACGTGCGATCAGGACAGCAGCGGCGGTGGGAGAGGGTGCAAACGGGCTGAAAGCCGAGTGCGCTCTTGAACACGCGGAGTGCTGGCGTTGTTGCGGGCGCCGAGGGTGTGCAGGCGAGGACAACGCGTGGCGAGTTCCTTGCGTGGGGGGATGGCGCGTAACTGGCAGGTGCAAAGCACGAGGTCGCGCAACTGGGGCAGTCGCGATTGACCGAGATTCCAGATGGTGGGCAAGTGAGATGGATGGCCAGGCCAGTCTGGATACGCGTAAACCGTCGACTCGGCTGGTAGTGGTGGTGGTGGTGGTGGGTAGATTTGGCGAGATGTGGAAATCGCGGGTCGCGGCGAGAGGTCCGGGTGGGTGGGCGGAAAGGAAGTGAGCGCTTTACTCCGCGTCCATGGGGCGCGCAAAACAAAGCGAAGGTCGGAAGAAAACTCAAGGAAACGGTCGTCGAGAAGGCGCCTTGTCTCGGTGCGCACAGCAGTGCGACGGGCGAGATCGGCTCGGGAGTATCGTGAGTCGTGAAAGTGTAGAGGTGATGTGCGGAGGTTTGGGGGTCGCAAAATCAAGTCGGCACGGCTGGCTGGCCGCTAGCGAGACAGCAGGATGGGCTAGGGCAGGATCGTCGATAGAAGCTCTGCGGGCGCACCAAACCAAAGGGCCGCATCCAAAAAGCAAGCCAGCGAGCACCGCGTTTTTCCTGTACTCGCCCACCGTCTATCCAGAGCCCTTTTTCCTGCCTCGCCGGCCTCGCCTGCGTCTGTTTTGCATCGCATTCCTGTTGCCCAGCACGTGCAGCCAAACAGTCGATAACGAAACTGACGCGTTCCAACGCGCTCGTTGTCGCTCTAGGCCCGATCCGAAGCCCACCGGGGCCGTGCCCGCCTACCTGGCCGGCCCCTGCATACACAGGCCTTGTTTTCTGCAAGTACGAACACCTGTCACCACTTTTCCATCCAGTCCCTTTGGTACTGCATAACGGCCAGTTCCCGCTCATTTGCTTCTTCCTCTCCTCCTCTCTCTCTTCTTCCTTTTTTTTTCTGGCGCATCCCACCGAGTATCCATCTCTCCGCTCAACAAAACCGCCACGCCGACTAGGCGAATGACCACCATCACAGCGGGCAACCCGCCAGCCGTCCATCACACTCGACCACCACTACGCTCGAGCATTTCCATTCGCTGCCACCCTACACCCATGGCTCCACAGCGGGGCCTGGCCTACTGCACTCTTCAACATAGCATTCGCTAACACGAGTCGCCTTTTTCCTATGCTTTAATCTTGCTCCTGTCATGGATCTGTAGTACGTGTTCCTCGCGGTCAAGCACCGTCCGTCGTCCATGGCCGACCGCTTCGTTGGCCTGCATTCCAATTTCACATGGACGTTGACAAGCGAGACCACATTTCCCACCCGCCAGGCGGTTAGACCTTCCAGCCGTTAGTTATATCCCGCGCTTGGCTACGAGGACGGCCTCGATCAGCTGCACCTCATCACGCACCAATAATATCAGGATGCATGTGTCTCGCCGAATTCAGTAGTGCATGTTCCGGCCTTGATTATTTTTTTTGATTGGCTGCATTTCACGTCCACGGAGCTGGCGAGTACTATGAGGGTCTCAGTGTGGTCTGAACACCAGCACGAGGCCCAGCTTGCCGCCTGTTCTAGAAAGACCGGAAGCTTCTCCTCCTACTCGTGAGAGTCCCTAATGGCCCTAGGGGCGGGGACATTCAATACACTTGGTCGCAGCAGAGCACACGTACGCCTCCGACTAAGCCCCATTCGATTACTACGCATGCTCGCCAACACGGACAGTAGGGAGGCATCTCTCGCCATGCTTTAACATTGGCTTGATCGTTCGACAGGCGCATGAGGCTCGCTGGCATTATGTGGGGGACCTGGTGCACACCTCGCATCCCTTACTTGCGCATCTGCGCTGGGCGAATACTGCGCACACTATACTACACTAGACCTGTATGGCAGCTACTGCTGCATCATCGCCTACTCGGAGTACTCCATGTACTAGATCCTCTGTCAGTAATACCTGGATGTTGCCGGACTAAGTTCCCTGGTAGTCTGGTAGCCTTTCCAGCTATGACGTGCCTTTTCTCCAGCTCCACGATCTGGGCCTTTTACGCCTGTGTCAGATCCATAAATTTCTTTGGTTGGCAGAAAGATAATTAAATGCGCGAACAACACATCGACACCAGCTGGTAGAACACAGCTTCCTAGTTACACATGGGGACTGGCGTGTCATCCGCAATCGCGCGTCTCCGCCCCGACTGGTAGTACTTCCGCCCCTTCCGCTTCCAAGTCAGCTCATACCTAGATGTTCTCAATCCACACAAAAAAAACCCCTAGGGCAACAGAGTAGCAAAGGAGGTAGATGCAACATACAATCTGCAAGACATGTCATTGGAAGCAAAAGAAGTGCAAAAGGGTGGGTGAAAGCTCGTTGCTTGTCATATGCTATTGCTCATTTACGTCGTGACGATCAATCTCGATCAATCTCAACCCATATCTAGCGTCTCTCTCTATATCCTACAACGCATGTCCAATCCTTTTAGATTTGACTCGCATATTGAGTCTTCCATGTCCAGAAACCGACTCTTATCTCTTAAACTCAAAATTACTCTCTAGTTTTCCCAGACGGAAGCCTGTTAGTTGAGGCCAAGGGCTTTGGCGACATCCGCATCTGAGACTCCTGCGTTGGCAAGAAGTGCGGAGATTTTGTCTGCCTGACCTTGGGCGTCGGCGTTCGCACCAGCATGCTGTGCGGCGGCGGCGTCGGCGGCGGCAGCTGGAGGAGCAGCGGCACACTGAGCTGCAGCATCCTGAGCGGCCTTGTCTTTGGCAGCCGCGTCCTTTGCAGCAGCTTTATCCTGAGCAGCAGCATCTTCTGCAGCAGCATCCTGGGCAGCCTTGTCTTTGGCAGCAGCATCCTTTGCTGCTGCCTTATCGTTTGCTGCAGCGTCTTTTGCAGCGGCCTTATCCTTTGCTGCAGCGTCCTTTTCTTTGGCGGCAGCGTCCTTTGCAGCGGCCTTTTCTTTGGCGGCAGCGTCCTTTGCAGCTGCATCTTGAGCAGCCTTGTCCTTTCCGGCATCACCCTTGGCGGCAGCGGCATTACCATCGGCTGCTGCAGTGCCGTTGGATGCAGCACCGGCTGCGACCGCATCACCAGCAGCAGCCGCACCGCCCTGGGCTGATACGGCAGCAAGCTCGTCTGCAGAAAGATCATCTACACGAAGCTTGAGCGTGTTGATGCATCCGGCAGCATCGTTGGCGTCATCGCAGGTGTTGCCGGCACCAGTTGGGTCACCAATCTCACCAGGGGCGAACGTTGAAGCCTCGTTAGCAAGCGTAACGTCACCGCCGATGGCAGCAATCTGGGTTGCAAGAGTTGTAGCAATTTGCTTGTTGAGTGCTGCAGCTCCATCGGAAGCAGGGTCCTGGTGCTGTTGGAGCGCAGCAATCTCGGGGTTGACGGCCTTGATGGATTTGCAAGCGGCGGATGCAAGACCGACAGAGCCAGTGTTACGTTCCAGGGCACGGTAGACCATAGCCATGGTCATACCCTCAACATCGTTAGCCGCCTTCGCGTTGGTGAAGGCCTGGTCGGCAGTGGCTTGCTGGAGACAGTCGGTATCCTTGATGTTTCCAGCACCCTCTGCTGCTGCTTTAGCGCCGAGGAGCCCGAAAACACTGTTCACGATCTTGTCGGGGTTGTTCAGTTCCAGAGACGTTTGAACAGCACGGATGACATTCTCGTGGGCGTGCTCCTGGGGGACCTCACGCTTGGCGATGGTCTTGTATGGGGCGGCAGCCGCGGCACCAATAAGGGTAATGGCAATGAAAGAAGTCTTCATGATGAAAATTGGAAGGGTGGTGAATAAAATAAAGTTTAAAAGGCGGTATCAAGCGTGTTAGTGGGCCGGCCTATCGATTCTCCAGGAACGATGAAAAGAATGTATAAAAGTCGAGGACTGGGAAAGACGATGAGCGAGAGACTTGAGGATGAAGTTGATGATATTCTCCAAGGCAGCACAGGCAAGCCAGTCTTATATACAACTTACCATGCTTCAGTTCACAGAACTTCTCGCGGTGCCTGACACACGTCAAGCATGTCTTCCACCTGCCAAACGTGCCTTCGCAACGGGAGCCGCCGAAGTTCTGTGCATGTGTGGAGACTGAGGCGCATAAAGGCAGCCCCTGGAAGGTGAAGGTCACGGTAGGGTGTTGCTCTGCAGCCTCGCAAGGCTGGCAATAGCGCCCTGGCCACGTGAGGAACGGTGGGCTTCGGTTGAAGAAGCGAATGTGGTTGGTCCACCGGCGCCAAGCATCCCGGTTGCCCTTTCCTGAGACACCGTTGAACAATCGGCCACACTCCGGAAACGTGATTTGCTTCACGATGCGACGTGCTTCAACTCGACTTCCCGCACTCCAGACACTGCGCATTTAATCTTCCAGAACGATAGCACTTGGAGCCATTATACTGACTGGGTCGACTGGTGTTTCCAAGATCGCGTACAGCTCACGCCGTCATAGGTATGGGCAGGTGACATGCGAGTGCCAAACGCCAAACGACTATCATTTCATCATTTGCTCTTCTCTAGACATGCGTTGCGTCGTAACATGACTAGTGGATCTAGAATGACTTTTCGCCATATGTGGAGACGATTCCGCCTCCTCCAGGTTCACCCACCGGCTCAAGGTACGATAGATCATGGCACATATAGGACGCTAACCTTCCTTCCCTCCACTCTCGTTGGTGGCATAGCGCTGTGAAAATCATGGTAGATGCGCCCTGTGTATCATAAGAATGTCGCCCCAATAAGCAAGAATGCTATGAGAGCATCATGGACCAGTCATCGACATCCAGGTACGGTAAATTACCGAGTGCGATGCCTTGTTATACGGAACGCTGTGGTTCCGACTAGTAACGGATAGTGCGAGTATACCCATACAAAACCGTTGGAGCTGAAGAGCGGTTGGTTATGTGTGTGGCGCTATGGGAGCCCCTGCGTAATCTTGTACTCTCACGGGTCCAACGGTTTCCGCACATAGGCCGCAGGTGTCTCATACAGCTCAACCCAGTGAGAAAGTTTTGCTTCCATGGCTTAGCCACACACCCAACGACGCCCCGGGCGTCTGCAGGGGTCGCATCAAGTTCCAGAGCTGTTATTGCGTACGTAGTCAGTTCTAGGTGTGAGCTAAGTTACCTCTGCTCGTGTTGTAAGTGACAGCTCTCAAGTATCCGCCATTTCTAATGTGACATTGCCGATTTTCTCTTTTGAACCCGTCATTCAATCTCTATAGTGTTGCACACTGCACTCCACTGCCTCTTTTCCGGGAAGGACCACAGTTACTCGAAACTCATTGCATTCCCCACGAATCTGCGCTACCCAGACATCCCGCGACTCAAACCTCCTCGCCATTTCCGTTTCGCGAAGTCCATCAAAGCCATAATCATGGCCAAGACAAAGGCCATGGTGATCTCGGGTCCCATGGACGCCAAACACGTCGGCGGCGTCAATGTATCGGGCAACAACCCTTCAAGCTTTGTTCATTATTTTAATACCGCCGTGATGGTACCCGACGAGCGACCCTCGCATACGTTTGCCGCCGCTGGTAACACCGAAATACCAAGAAGATCAAACACGATGAACAGCTCGATACTACGACCAGGCCTTAGCCTCAAAAGAAGCCTTTCCAAGTTGGGGCGCCAGGCTTCTCTACGCCGCCCAGACGAAACAGAAAGATCGGATAGCGAGAGCATCCATAGGCCTTTGAGAATGCAGTCGAACATGTCGCGACTACGACATAGGGTCGGGCTAGAGCGCGAGTCGTGTGATACCGCCGAGACAGCCGCTCCAGAGCCACCTCCCAAACCCGAGAAGGCGCAGAAGATGTACAATCCGCTACAGGATCAAAATGCACCGGCACGCCTTACCGCCTTGCCTGTTTATACAGCAATTACGGATGTCCGGTCGGCTAGAAACAGTGTTTCGCCTCCACGCAAACCTCTCGCTCATAGACTTCCTCCTCTGCCTTTCCAAGACCAGTCGGTCGACACAACCGCACGCTCATCGCAGCAACCTTATAAACAGCGTCGCTCTGACTCTGGCACCGCAATTGATTTGAAGGACGTACCTGTCAAGGAACGACCGGTTCCTTTCAAGGAGATCATGACGGTATCAAGCCATGCGGAGCGTATGGCAATGTACAAGAAGACACGCGACTACTGGGCAACAGTGGACCATGGGCTAGTCGCGTGGACTGAATATGCTGGGAGATCAAAGGTCGTTGCTGTGCCATGATCATGGGCGGCAGTTTCTGTGCTGCTTGCATGTTATTTTCTTCTCTTGTTACATATTTCTCTTGGCTCTTTGATACCCTTTTTTGATCGTATATATATATATATATCCCTTATTCTAATAATCAGGCGCTGGTCGCTTATTTACAGCTCCCCTCTCAATCCTGACTCAGATGTGCTACATGTTCCCTCCGGTGGATGCCCGCCCCTGTGATCGTCCCATACCGGAGACAAAAGCAACGCTGATCTTACAACCCGAGATATGAATGTATAAATACATAATACACGCTAAGTTTGTAAGAGAGCCAGGTTCTCAGGCATCCATGTGTATAACTAGCTAGGTTTTCAAACCCACTCGTTTTTCTTACTATTTTGAGTGCTACTCTATTCCGAACGGATCGTTAGATACGGGGTACGTAGATCATACAGTTTTGGTACGCGGGGCTTTTGTTCGCTACTAGCTATTCGCACATTACATAGTCGTTGCCATGGGCTGTCAATCCGGATTTCCGGTCCACCGTGCCGCTGTCGCCGCTCGTCTTACGCATGGCGTACCTATGAGTTGTAACAGTGTATAGAGACGCCAAAGGCCTCCATACGTCGTTGACATGTCCGCAGCAACAACCATCTCAGGTGCTAGGTCTCGATCCTGTTAAAAAAAACCCCCCACCCCGTTCCCACTTACGTGATAACAGAAAATGAGATTCAGCCCCAGGCCCTTTTCGAAAAACACTCAACCTTTGAATATTCAAAACGGTCAATCACTTGTCTCGACTTGACTCATGACTGGAGCGGACCCAGAATATTACCTCGGGCCCGAAACCGAGAGTCTTGCTATAATACACTAGGTTCATTGGTGGGAGAATTTTGTTGTGATCTCATGGGCCGAGATGAATGAGGATGATTGTAAGGGAAGGGTTATCAAACGCTTCTGGAACTTGAGAGCTTAGCCGATGTCGCGCTGGCTCTACAGCTTTATCCTCTCATTACTCGTGGTGAAGCGCTGAGATTGTGTTTTTCCTTTTCTTTTCCGGAATTGACGGACTCGTTCGTTCTGTGGATGGGTCTGCATTTGCATTTGTGGACATGTGTGAATCGTGGATATCACGTGCACTGCGCGTGAATATCGGCGCTAGTATGCCGCTCACAAATCTCTCATCATGGCAGTTTGCTGGCAGTTTTCTGTGCACCCATTGACAAACAGAGCGTACTCAACATAGTGTACAAAACAAACCGTTCTTGGCCTGGGGTACTTCTCCAAGCCCTGCCCCGCCACATGCGTGCTAGTCCCTGAAAATGAGGTCAGTGCCAACATCGGAGCCGAGCCGAGAAGCGTCTCCAGACCACCCTCCCGCGCCAGCCAAATCTCCACGTACACCTGTTCATTGTGAGCTATCAACGCAATGGCAGACTTCGTCAAGGGTCTCTTTGGTGCGCAGAAGCCTGTACAGGCTCCAGTTGTAGGCGATGATGGTACGTAGCCACCGCAATGGACGTGCGATTGGGGAAACCACAGCAATTGCGGCGTTCTCCAAAAAATACAATCGCGTGCCTTTGCTAACAATACCATCAGACTTCGCCGACTATGCGAGCGCTCCTCAGCCCACGCCAGCTGCCAATCCAGACTTCACTGCCGTCACCGGCGCGGCACAGGCAGCTCCTACAGCCATGGGCACCAGCCGACCATACACGGCATGGTACCGCGTGTGGGAGCGCACAACGGTAGATGACTTCAAGCTGGAGATGTACATCTTGCCCTTCCTCTTCCTTCTCGTCGTCGTCCACGTCTGGGGTACCAGGACCAACCGGAAGAAGGCAAAGGCATGGATGAAGGCCCACGCGCCCGTCCTTGGCAACGAGTTTGTCCAAGTTGGCTACACGGTTCCACGAGAGGGCGTGACTCCCTCTGTGGACAGCATGATCAAGGAGAAGAAGCCCGACGAGTTCCAGACATATGCGACCGGACGCCAGAACGTCGCCTTTGTCGACGTCAAGTTGACTCTCTACAAGCGTTTTAGCCCCTTTATGTGGTTGAGCGAAGCCATGCTTCCCCTGTTCTTCGAGAGCTTTGCTCCTCCCACAGAGCGCATCGAGGCTACCGCATACGTCTTCGATGGCCGTGAGACCAAGTTTGCTCCCGCCTACGGCCAGGGCGACGCGAAGAAGGTCTCCAACAGCACTTTTGACGGATTTGTCTTTGCCGTTGTGCACAAGGATATCATGAAGCGCATGCGCGATGAGCGCTACGATCTGTCTTTGACTACGACTCGCGACCATGCCAAGTTGCCTGTTTGGACCACGGTTATGAGCGAGAGCGCAGAGGTCACTGACATGTTGCTTACTCCCGAGCTTATCAAGGCTGTCAATGAGGCTGGAGATAACTTCGAGGCCATCATTGTTAGCGACCAGCCGATGAACGCGCCCAAGACGTAAGCCGCCTAGCAATAATTTGGATCAAAGTCTACGTGAGCCTAGCTAACGGCCTCCAGTCTCGACGAAACCAAGCCTCGCAAGCGCCTCAGCCTTTCCCTGAAGTTCGCCGCAGACTACTCCGCTACCCTCCCCATCTTTCAGTACTTCCTCCGCCTCCCCGATCAACTCGCCTCGGCGGGACACTTCCGTCCTGAAGCCCTCCGCCGCATCAAGCAAACGCGCGATGAGCAGATTGCCAAGATCCGCAAGGCCGAAGATGAGGAAAAGGCCGAGGAAAGGAAGTTGGCGGCGGACAAGGTGAAGAAGGAGCAGAGGGATGCTAAGTTGGGTAGACTGAGTGCGGAAGAGCAGCGCAAGTTTTTGGAAAAGGAACGCGAGAAGAACGCGAGAAAGGGCATGAAGAGGAGTACTGTCAAGGCGTAGACAGGTATGCGAAATTGGTCGGATTTGGGATGGGCTGGGGACTGGAGGTTTGGATCACATGGGTCGGTCTTCTTGGTGCTTTACGATGGTGCATGTCGCATGATTTGTACAATATAGTAAGAGATGAAAGCGGACATGTAGGAAATTAGTGTTAATTCATTATTCATATGCTACCCGTAACCTCTTCTTCTTCTTCTTCTTCTTCTTCTTCGTGCCACAAGTGGGCTCAGCCCTCTATGCAGCTATCGTCTTGAACCTCCTTTCTTGACCAGCACTCACAAAACCTAGCGGCTCCTGATGGCGTCGTAAGTTATTCAACTTTTATTTTGCCAGAGAAGAAGGGCAAAAGTACTCTAAACGTTTGGTACCTTTTTACGCCAACGCAACCGGCATGAACCGCCAGTATATACCGCAGTCGCTTGAGCATCCAGCACGGTTACGGGTGAAGAGAAAGAAGAAGAAGAAGAAGCACTTTCTTCCCCCACCGGAGCATCTACTGGCTGCATCGGCCGCGAGGAGTACGGAGCTGGCTGCGGCTGCGCAGTAGCATTCTCTGAGGATTTCGATGCAGCTGGCTCCACGGACTGGGATGATGAAGCAGCTCCAAGTAGTTGTCCAATCGCCATGTGTGCAGGGGAATCGTGTAGAGGCCAGTTTGGATTCACATAGCCCGGGTCCGGTGTGAAAGAGTCGACGTCGAACGGGGAGTTGAGGGAGGAGTAAGGAGGAGGAGGAGCAAGAGAGGTAATTTCCATGGACGTTGAGACGGTGACAAAAAGTGGTGGTGGTGGTGATGGTGGTGACCATTGGGTCTGCGGGAGGGTAGAAGAAATGGGCTCGGGGGTGAGGGCTTGGATAGTCTGGATAGGAGTTTCTTGTTCTGCTGCGAATGCCATGGTGCTGGTTTCAGTCAGTGTTATGGTCGACACTGTATCATCATCGTCGGGAAGCAAATCTACTGGCTCTTTGGCATTGTAGGCTACAGTATAGTCGGGTGGAGAACCTGGTTCGGTGGCGTAGTCTCCCATGGGTCCGTTCTGCGTGCCATCCACCCATACAACACTGTAAGGGGCAGCTGATGATTGAGCAGCGGTTTGTTGACCCTGAAAATGGGTTGGTTCGGAAGGGGGTAACGAGTACCCGGTGCTTCTTTCCTGCGGTGTGTTTCTCATTGTAGTTGAAGCGGCAAGGATCCTGGAAGACGTGGTAGAAGTACGCCCAGTACTAGTACTCTGAAGTTCCGCAACCTCCTCAGCCATACGTCTCAGGTGCCTCCAATCGGCACTATCCTCGCCCAAGCTCCAGGCCATGACACCACCAAGATTGTATTCTTTCACGATATCCTCAAACTTTCTTGATATTAGCTCGGGCGTATCCCAGGTCCAGAACAACCGGCTTTGAGCATCAAAGTAGTACTGTCCACCGGCTTTCTGATCCGTGATTCCATTTTGGGCAGCGCGCTGCCAGGATCCTGCTACATCGGCGTCGGTGCAGCCAGTGCCAAAGGCGTGCTGGCAGCCGCCACTGCAGAAATCTGGAGAAGTGCCGCAATTGCCGTACTGGGAGCAACAGCCTGTGGCGCATTTTGTCCTCTTTTCTGGCCCGCATGTGCCGTCGTAAGATGTCGAGATTGAGGAGATGTTGACGGAATCCATATGGGTTGTCTCGAATGTCCAGGCGCCTGATGTGAGTAGGTCTTTGCCTGTGATGGGGTCTTCGGCGAGGGCAATGGAGCAGCCAAGGGGATGGGCACTACAGTCACCTTGGGTGGCGAAGTATTTTGCGTAGTATGCGAATCCGACTATCAGAGTATTTTAGCAGAGACACGAGTATTATTACATAAGAAACATACGGTTAATCTTCTCAGGTGGAGCACCAATGGCAAGGTAGTTTCTAATCGTCTGTTCTGACCCAGCCACGGAACTGTGGTGTTTGGTCACTGTGTCACGGCGATTCATCAGATCGTAGCTCATGACCTGTTTTACTCAGTATGGTACGTCATATAGAAGTGGTGATCTAGACGCGACTTACGTTGATATAGTCGACAGACGGCCATATTTGAGGACCAGTCTCATTCGTATACGCGATCATGTCACCTGTACTTGTCAGCCTCGATGGGATATTAGATGACTCTACTTACTTTTCTTTCCTGGCGCAGCAATCGAGAGCAATTTGTCCCCGATAACTGTGCGAATGGCTTCCAAAACTTTGGGAAAGGCAGAGATTTGATACGATTTGTCGTTGTTAGGAACTTGCCTGTAATCGGCGCTGTTTCCTCCAGGATATTCCCAATCGATGTCTGCTTTACATTAGTTTTTGTATGTTGGATACAAAACAATCCATCACTTACCGACCCCATCAGCGCCCGTGTTTGTCAGCATGGTAGCAATGTCTGCTGCGAACATCTGAATCGATGCATCATCTCTTGAGACCTGGGCGTAGCCAACATCGTCACCCCACCCGCCCACAACAATCATCATTTTGGCTCCGGGAAATTCAGACCGAAGCGTCGAGAGTGGGACTTTGGGTTGGAAACTAGCCGTTGCGTTGGCCATGGCGAAAGCGACGACGACATGATCAATACCAGCTCGGACTCGTGGATCAGTGGGACGTGTTGGGTGCCATCTGTTCCTGTCAGTAGCGGTTCTCTGCGGCAGGGGTGATTACTTGCTCATCTGCGTATATCACGAAGCGGGCAGTTGCTGTTGCTGCAAGCAAAACGAACGCGAGAAGTGCCCGTAAGATTGTACGCATGTTTGGGACGTTGGTGCCTCAGATGAGCGGAGGCACAGGTGTAGAAGGAGGTAGTCAAGTTATAAAAGCAAACAAAAAGAATGTAACTGGCAGCAAGCACTTGGGCAGCAAGCAGTTTGAGGGCATGCCTTGCATTGTAGCTCAAGGCAAGAAGAACTTTGCGATGCCCTGGAATGGAAAATGAGCGAAGCAAATGACCCAAATTACTGCATAGGGACAGACCCTGAACCCACTAGCTTCAAGGTATTACCGACATATCCACACTCTCGTATAGTGCCTAGGCATGTCAAATCGAGACATGTGTGACTGACAGATGTCATCTTCATGCGGGGTATTAGCACATAGTAGGGGTGTTGATGATTCCGCTTGACCTCAGGAATGTACTGTCCCAGCAATGAACACAACGAGATTAGGCCATAAAGGACACATGTAGCCTGTTTAATATGTATGTAAGTAGGTGGGGGGGTTTTTTAAAGGTCTTGTCCATCGATGTAGGCACTACATAGGAGATGACCATTCTAGGGAGTTTTGCGTCGATGGTTGATCTAGAGACGTCCTTAGACCGGCCAATGGTATACGTCGCCCCCCCTTTCTTCGTGCAGAGCCTGGTGCTCATTTGAATCGGACTTGGTTGCAGACGAGGGAGAGAGATGGGCATGAATGACAATGAGAGAAAGAGCGGGTATATGAGGTATGAATGGGGTTGAGTAGCTATAGCGGGAAGCTTCCTCCCTAAGCTCTTACAGTCGCTCTTTCCTACCCTTTGTAGCCGAGACACGCCACGCCACTCATAGGGAAAGATCGAACCGCATCCTAGGCAACTACATTCATTGTTTTTTAGTGGTTTACTACGCTGTGATGAAACCTCCAACTCTTCCCACAGTTCCAGGCCGGAGTCGTCATACGAATCACATCACTTCCTTACCCTGGAGACTACTCTTACGTCTATGCATCGGCCTCTAAAGTCTAATGGAATGGTGACAGAAAGTAGAAACAAAAGGACTCGCAAGCAAGTAGGCGGGAAAGTGGAATCATTGCAAAGGGAAGAGATGGATACAGGACAGTCATCTCAATGATCACGTGACGACAATCCCCAACCTGGCCAACTACCTACTCTGCGCTGAGGAACACGGCGACCTTCGATTGATGCAAGGTGTGTCAGTTGTTGACACGGCATATTTCGCACACGCTACACGGATCGCTTTCCTCACAGCAATGCAAGGGTGCAACGAAGCGACACATTGGAGTGTAGTGGAGCAATGCCAATCATTGAGCCCTCCACAATCACGAAACTATTGCTGCAGCATGAGCTGCATATCAGACGCGCACTCTGCGTGGAGACGGGGCGATAATGCGGCCGTTGGGAACCACGGTTCCCAGCTCCAGCTCTCGCGGGCAAGCCCAACAGCCAACAACAACCAAACAACAACAACATGGGCAGCGGCGCCCAATGCACGCTCCACCCATCGTGGGGCGCGATCGAGGAACCGTCCAGCACGTGATAGTCCGGCGGATCCGTGATCATCATCAGCCCACCTGCACCATGGCCTTTCGGGCGGCGGCAATATGGAGCTTCGGCCAATCATGGCGCGTGTGAAATGAGGTGGCTGGGAAAAGACGGGGAGCTATCCAAGCTATCAACCGCTTCGCCGAAGGATGCATGGATAGGCTCAGCTGAAAATGCCTCTTGTCGACGTACGAACTACCGCATAATGCATGTGAGAGGCTGGCCTACTCCAATTGCGACGTTCCACGCAAGCCCGAGTCGGACCACGCTCCCTGCAACTGGTGGTGGAGCTGCAGCTAGGTCGGGGGGAGCTCCCCGGCAGGCGTGTGAAGCTTCGATCCGGTTTGTGAGGCGATTGCGACACGGATTGATTGCCATCGTCGGGTCAACAGCCGTGCTGAGCCCAATTGCGCGTCCAAAACTTGCCTCGGTGCGAAATACGACGTGATGTGCCGAGTTGGCTGGGGTGTCTCTGTCGGTGGCGCAAACAGAAAGGGGAAACTGATACGCGCTACTGCTCCATGTCAATAGCGCTAGGCCTGGCCTGGACAGCTCTGCCAAAGCTTCCCAGCCTCCACAACCCTGCGATCAGGCAAACGCCGACACAACAGTGATCCCACAGACCGCCAATCTACTTCAGCCCCCTCCTCGGTCATCGTGACTACCTCACTCCTCCACCGATACACCCCGCTACTACGTCCAATTGCGCATATTCACTTGCTGCACGTAAACACCAAAAAGCTGGCGACTCTTCAGTAGATCTTCAACTCCAAAAAAAAATCTCCACGTGAGACCCTAAAGGAGCCAAGAAGTTCTTTTCTTGATTCCTTTCGAATTGTTTTAAACAGTTCGAAGGGTTTTCGAGAAAGAGCGACCCGACTCCGCCAAACTGGATTTTGAAGCACGAGTAAGTGTTTTCCGTAAGGCTGTGAATAAGTAATTTGTGCTGATGTGAACAGGTTCCGATCCCCTTCAGTGTCTTCCCGTCTGCGTATCGGAACGCGGAATTGAAGGACTCTGCCAGTGTTCAAGTGGTAGAAAGCGAAGCGCATTTTGAACAGCACGCTTCACACGGACGGGAAGGTCACGAAGAGGTCCACGAATCCTTCTCCGCAACCGTCCAGCAACCTCCTCCTCCCCCGCCCCAGGAACAACACCACGACATTCACATCAAGGAAGAGGTTCACATCCACGAAGAAGAGCGTCACGGTGGTTCTCAACACGGCTCGCAATACCAGCAGCCTCCCCAGCAATCTCCCCAGCAAGCTCCCCAACAGTTTTCCCAGCAGCTTCCTCCTCCTCCTGCCCAGCCCTCCCAGCACCGTGAAGAGGTTCGCGTCCACGAGCACACTAGCTACAGACAGCCCCCACAGCAAGCTGCTCCCCAGCAACATCGTGAAGAAGTCCATATCCACGAGGAAACTCGCTACAGACAGCCCCAGCAAGCTGCCCCCCAGCAACATCGTGAAGAAGTCCGTATCCACGAGGAAACTCGCTACAGACAGCCCTCGCAGCCTCAGCCGCACCAGCAGCAACGTGAGGAAATCCACATTCACGAGGAAACCCGGTACAGACAACCTCAGGGAGCCCAGCCTCTCCCTCAGCAGGCCCAGCCTCATTCTCACCACGCTCAGCGTACTGACCGCGTAACTGACCGCGTAGAGTTTGGACGATCCCACGACCGGTAAGTCCGCTCCATTGTTTTTCTGCCAGCACATTCGCACGGATCAACAAAACAGACCCATCCCCAACCCCCTGACTTTAGCGCATGCCAGCCACGCGCTAGCCGCTAGCCCCTTTCATTTGTTGTTGTCCTAGCGACATGCAGTCTCCACTTTTCTCTCACCTCCTCTAAGCTCTTCCTTGCCCGACCCCAAGCTGACCTTCCTTCTCCCTTCAGTTATCAACCCCAACCCTCCTCATCTCACTCTCAAGTCGAGGTTCAAGACCGAACCTACGATAGACACTTCGATACAGTCCACGGCCCTGCCACCGACTACGCACCCTCTCAAATCGACGTTACTGAACATCAGTTTCGCGAACGTACCCGTCCTATCGTCGCCGGTGCTGGTTATCCTAAAGAGACCTTCATCACCAAGCACAACACCTACCCCAACAACAGGGAGGTTGACAGTGTTGGCAAGAACTACCCAGCCGAGGTCCGAGTAGAACAATCTGCTCGTTCCACTGCGCAAGCGCCCAAGAAGTTCAAGCGTGATATGGGATATTACGACAACGAAGGCCAGTACCACAGTCTACGTCAAGGAATCTCCAAAGCCGCCCACAAGGTAGCAGACCGCGTCCAACACCCCATCCACCCTCACCGCCATCAACACTCTCACCACAAGTCCTTCACTGGTGCTCAGTACGACGACGAACGCGAAGAAATAGTCGTTAAGGAGAAGTACACTACCGCTACTCCTTCCATCGCCCCCAGCCGCCCCGTTCAATCAGGTGCTCCTGTCGAAAGGGTCGTTCGCATCCACTCCTCCCCCTCAGCCCCCGCTAGATCGTCAGTCTCTGTCGCATCTGCTCCCATCGCATCTCGCGCATCTGCTCCTATCGCATCTCGCGCATCAGCACCTGCACCTGCACCTGCCCCCAAAGCCCCCATCTCTGCTTCTATCGCACCCGCCGCAGCTCCTGCTCGCCCCGTACGCAAGATGGCTTCCTCCAAGACTATCACCATCCCCTGCCACCACATCCGCATTGGCGATCTCCTGATCCTTCAGGGCCGCCCTTGCCAGGTCATCCGCATCACCACCTCCTCCCAGACTGGCCAGCACCGTTACCTCGGTGTTGACCTGTTCACCAAGCAGCTCCATGAGGAGTCCAGCTTCATCTCCAACCCGGCCCCGTCCGTCGTTGTCCAGAACATGCTCGGTCCTGTCTTCAAGCAGTACCGTGTTCTCGACATCCGTGAGGACGGTCGCGTTGTCGCCATGACCGAGTCTGGCGATGTCAAGCAGGGTCTTCCCGTCCTTGACCAGAGCGGTCTCCACACCCGCCTCAGCGAGTCCTTCGACAACGGCCGAGGCAGTGTCCGCATCCTCGTCATCGAGGATGATGGTATGGAGATGGCTGTCGACTACAAGGTCGTCCACGGTTCCAGGTTGTAGAAGCCTCTCGTCAATGGTAAGTCACAACTCGTCATCACCTCATTGTTGCGCTTCAGCTAACATGACTCAGGTCTCATTCAAACGTATGATAATTACATCTCTCAGGCGTTTGCTTCCCAACGGCCACTCATCTTATCAACTGTGTTCATAACTTTTGCATGGTCACTAGGCAGGTGGCATTGAGCTTCCCCTTGTGCATTGGTTGGCGTTCACTCGCTTCTGGTGTTCAAGGTGTCGCGCTTGTCTTCTTGTCGGAGTGATGGAAATATCGGAGCTACATCTGTGGATAGTTAATGAATTGCGTCTCCTTCAACTCATGCTTGTGCTCAACTGTGATTGTGTATTGTGTCCTCTTATACATGCTTCCTCTCTGTACCTCTTGTCAATGCGTCTCGGTAAGAGACAGACCCATAGTTATCGCTACCACCCGAGGCTACCCCGCCTTCTCCACGGCACTCCACTATTGTACCTTGACGTGTTGTAGTTCCCCCACCCTGTCGTTCGTCTCATGTATGTATAGTCGGCGCCTCCGTGCATTCATCGCATAACATCAAACATTGACAACTACTGACCATGCCACACTCAGATCACTCTCCGTCTCCAGCACACGATGCCTTCCCCGGTCTTCCACCCTTCCCCGACAACGTCCCCACCGCACCACTTCTCCGCATATCGCTCCAGAAGCTCCTCCAACACGACGAGGAAGAGCAGGACCGGTGCTGGAAAGCATGCTGTGAACTTGGCTTCTTCTATCTCGATGTGTGCAACGCGACGACCACACAGTCTCGTACCAACAACGATGACGGCGACGCGCTACTCCAAGACGTCGACACCTTGTTCTCCGTGATGAAGTCTTTCTACCAACTCGACGTTGAAGAAAAGAGCAAATACGACTTCAAAGACAAAGGCAGCTACTTTGGCTACAAAGGCTACGGCCAAGGCATCGTCGACGCAAGAGGAACAAAAGACCGAAATGAATTCTACAACGTAAGAGAGAGTT
>JAXRVH010000072.1:0-78489 GCA_034640345.1 Drechslera avenae | reverse complement strand
CTTCTTCTTCTTCTTCTTCTTCTTCTTCTTCTTCTTCTTCTTTCATCTCCAATTTCCTCTCTGACCAAATCAATACCATTGGTGTATATATGTACGTGTATGTTATAATCTCATCATCCCAGATCTCAAAAGACGATATCCTCGGCCTCAGCGCGCCGCTGCCCTCGCCCACGGTGCTCAGCGCCCACGCCCAAGTGTACAAATCGTACATCAAGTCCTCGCACGCCATATGCATGCTCGTCGCCTCGCTGCTCTCCGCGCGACTGCCGCTCACCGACCAAGCCCGTGCAGCCGGCGGTCTGCCAGCCATTCACCGTCTCCATGCCGCGTCGGGCGACCAGATCCGTTTCGTCAGGGCGCCGGCACAGGAAGCCTCGGTCGCGGGTGTGGCACTGGGCGAACACACGGATTTCGGTAGTGTGACGGTGCTGTTCAATCGCTTGGGGGGCTTGCAGGTTCGTCTGCCGTCGGATATTACTCCCTCGCCTCCCGTGTCAATGTCGCCGCCGACAGAGGTGGAGGGTAGACTCTGCGCTGATGGATGGGCATATGTGCGTCCGTTGGCCGGTCACTGCATTGTCAACCTCGGTGACGCTCTCGTCAAGTTTTCAAACGGTCGGCTGAGGAGTAATGTCCATCGTGTTGTTGCGCCGCCGGGGCAACAGGGCAGCGTGGAGAGATATAGTTTGGTGTATTTTTGCCGGCCAGAGGATGATGTCGTGTTGAGGAGTTTGGTGCAGAGCGAGGCGATGGGAGATGGTGGAGAGGAAGAGGATGAGGAGGAGGAGGAGCAGGTCACGGCCAAGGAGTGGATATTGAGGAGGGCGATGGGACGTAGGAAGCCGGATGGGTGGGAGAAAAGTAATGGGACTGAGAGTATCAGTATGAGGAGTGGGGAGATGAGAACTTGAGTAGGGAGATTAGATGGTGCAAAATAACAACCCCCATCCCATCCCATGCCAACACTCATGTCCTGTTTGCCGTCCATCTCCACGTGAAATATATGGTCATTGTGTTCTACTCAAGGCGAGACTGTCCGTCTGCGCCAAAGTCACAGTTAAAAAGCCTCTCCACCTCATCCTCTGCCGAGTCGAGGTATACGGCACTAAGCGTTCAACTACAGTTCTCATGGCGCTCAGGCAATAAGTGCAAAACATCAAGCCCGCAGCCCATAAGAAGCATATCAGCTATACACAAAACACTGCTGGTAAACAAGAAGACTGTTTTGATTTAACTAGAAAATGGCTGGTTTTTTTGTTCCCAAAGTTTGATACGCTTTGCCTATAGAGCCGCTGCATCACCTACTGGTTACCATGTCGCTCAGTCTGAACAAAACGGCGTGCGGCAACCTACTGCCCACCCAACTTCTCACCCGTGCTCATCAAGCTACCGATAAAGGTAGTAATAAGCCTACTCTGTACTGCGACAATGTCATCTGGCACAAGCCAAATAGTCGCACCCATCTTTCGCGCAATGCTGATGGCCAGTTTAGCGTTCTGGTAGCACTCGTCATCGTTGCGACCAGGAGCAACAAGGTCGTAGTCAACATATGCGGGCTTCATGCCAGCCAGAACATCGAGCAGGAAGATGGCATTGCTGAGGGAGGAGTCCTTAAAGGAGCGAACCTGGCTTCCCTTGCCGCCCTTGCGTGCCATGTCGTTTGCCCACTTGATCATATCCGCGTCGGAGATTTCGCGCTTGCCGAGACTCTGGGCGAGATCATTGAGCGTGGAGACAATGTCCTTGCGCATTAGTTGCCATACAAGACCGAGCGTAAGTGTACGCTGGCCATCGGTGATATCAGCTCCCTGGATACCGGGTAACGAGAACTGGACCTGCTTGCCGAGCTCAACGGCGTAGTTGGTGTTCTCGAGAGCCTTGAAGCGCATCAGCTCTTGGCCGTCCCGTGGCTTGTTCACGTGTCGCCAGTTCACACTGCCGGGGATGATCTTGTCATATGCTTGCAGAATAACGGTACCATCCTTGAGATCCTCGTAGAAAGTCTGAACAACTGGCTTGACGTCAAGAGAGTTGAGCCACAGGGTAAAGACACGAGCCTCGCGCTCTCCTGCCGCATCGAAGTCGTCGATCTCAGCCTTCTCCTCTTCGGTAATGGGGTCGAGGCATGGGTGTGTGTTGAAGAGGTTGGCGACGAATGCCAAGTTGAGCTTTGGGTTGCCGGCTACGAGCGATGAGGGCGTGAGGAACTTGCGGCAGTCGAGGGCATCGGCGTTCTGTAGGACCATCTCAGCGCGTTGGAGGAGATCGGTTTGCTGGAGCGCTGAACGAGAGCAGGTTTCCGGCGCTAGTTGGTTGAGGAGGACGGTGTAGTTCTCGCCATCTTTGACATCTGTTGAGAAGTTTGAGACACTGCACATGTTAGCCTTTTCTAGTTCCCCCAAAGGGGCATCAGCAGGTTAACATACGTCCTGTGCCACTTGGCGTTCTTCAGGTGGTAGTTGAACCACCTCAACAAGATCTGCTCCGGGGGCAGGCGCAGGAACTGCTCCAGTGTCTCGTCGTCTTCCAATAGCCTGTAGAGCTCGGGGTGTAGCTTGATGTCGATCTTTCCCAACAAACCTCTCCTGATGATCTGCCAGATCAGACCTAGGATCAAATGCTCTCGGACTTCAATGATGTCTCCGCTGCCAATGTTGACAACAGAGCATCCAATACCCTTGGCGGACTGAATGACAATGTTGTTGTTCTCGGTAAAATGGAAGTTGTTCAGCGACTTGATCTTCTTGCCGGGCTTGTTCAGCACACGCTCATCAATGGTATCTGGTACGCTGTCGTTGATGAGCTTGGACAGCACAAGACCGTCTTTGCAGGCATCGAACATCTCGAATGTGTCGGTGGGGAAGGGCAGGCGATCGCCAATGTCTGGGTCACCAGCGAGGACCGCGTTGATATGGCGGGTAAACTCTGTTCGCTCATCTTCGTTGATAGTATGCGTAACATTTGCAGAAGAGCCCTGGACTTGAATCCTGCCACCACCACTGACGCTGTTCTTGGACGAGTGGCCGGGGTTTGAGGGTGAGTTGACGCTGGAGGCTGTGCCTGCTCGAGGGCGGGTTGGGCCCGTGGACATGCGCTGCTGGGCGGGGGACGAGACACGCAATTTAGAGATGAGCTGATGCAGTCAGTTTGGTCCGGTTGGTCCAGGCTGGGTGATACGCACATCGACATAGTCGTCTAGCTCTACTCTTCGTGAACTGTCGAGCTCGACCTCCTTCAGAGCTTGTCGCACCACATCGTACGGCTGGTGCTCCGACTGCTGTGCTGCCTTGATGACTGTGCTCTCGTCGAGGTAGCCCTTGTCTTCGACGTCGAGCCTACGAAAGGCATCCTGTAGGCCAAAGATCTCGCCCTGCTCGAATTGAGGGTACTTTCTGTTCGCAATGCGCGGTTAGCTTGCGTGGAACCGCGAGGATGTGGATAGAAGAAGGGCCAGAGCCCAAGTCTCTCCTACGTACTTTTGCAGCTTGATGATGTTCATGATGGCGGATTCTGCTCAAGACAGGCCGAACAGGCGGGAGCGGGTATAAAGAAAAAGGATGTGCTAAGCGGCAAACGACTGCCTGGCTCAGCCTCGTTCTTGGGTTGCGCGTTCGACGGCTTCGTGCCTCTTGTTTTGCTTACCCGATGACGACGTGGGGCGGTTGCCAAGACGGGCCAGTCGAGGGGCAGTTGCGACCTGCAACCTGCAACCTGCCGCCTACAACCTGCTCCCGGATTACGTACGCATGTCACACCCGCTCCCTGCATTAGGCTACCTTCACTGCTGTAATGCAACTCACCTTGTCCTGCACTCTCTGCAAGCATCCCGAGTACCAAGCGGCCTCTCTTGCGTATACCGATTTCCTTTCAAGACGCAATGGCCTCTGACTTGCGTAGCCAACGTGCCCGAAGCGACAATGCCCAACCCACTTCATGGGTCCCCCAGCTTGGGTAGCGGTGACTTCCATTGCCACCTCATCTGCCACTAGAGCTGTCATTACTTTGTACATGCACAAATGCCAAACACAACGCCAGCAGTGTGTGCCAGCAACGATTGACCCCTCATGAATGCTGTACATGTTGTACAACATTGCACTCTTCCTTCGTTTCCGCGCACTCGAGACCCAAGCCACCACCCATCACAACAACATGGCAAAGGCGGGGCACGAGTCATCAGTGAAAAAAGAGCTTTTGATTCCCTCATTAACATCATAAGGCCCCTATCGCCGGCTCATCAAACAAAAAATAAACACTAATGCCGGCCTTCCCACCCCCCGCCAAAATATCAAACAAGATCCGACGGTTCTTGTATATTTCAACCTGACCGGACCTCCCCACTGAAAACATCAAGGCGATGGCCTTCCTCTTGGAGCACTGCGCCGCTCACCAAATACACATCATGATTGCGTGAAGATCCATCATTTCGTATACGCCTGCATTTTCGTCAAACATGGCGCGCGCCGTTGATTTCAGAGCCAGGGAGAGTCATGGGGCGTGGTCGCCCACTTTGTCCGCCGCAATGCCATGAGATTTGCCGTGTTAACCGCAATTGAGTTGGCTCATGTCGAGCGAGACCATTATCCAAGTGGCAGTGCGACGGACGCGCGTGAGCTCCTCATACCCTCCCGAGCTAGCAGAAAGGAAAACAAGGGTTTTTAGAATGTACAAGACTTGCATGTGCACATGCCGCATGCAAGAGTCGAATGCCATTGGGAGTTTAAGGCCCAAGACACGATGTAACGGAACAGAGCTGTTCCACGAAACAAATGGTCGTTAAAGTCGTGAATGCCAGGTGCAGAAATGTAGACAAGAGACATAACGAGAAGGAGAGAAATAGACACAAGGAAATATGAGAGAGCGGAAACCTGGGGTTGTACGTCGTCTTGAATCCTCTCGTTTTGATTCAACACATGTGATGAACAAATGTCGTTGTAGCGTGTTGTGTTGTGCTGTTTTTTTTTCGAAAGAAAAAAACGCATTCACTCGATGCTGCCAAAGTGCTGGAGATGGGAGGCCAAACAACCTTCTAGTGTATGGATCGGAGACTGACCACCTGGATAAGCGCGTAAATAGCCTCAATTACCGTCTGGCACGCTGGGCTGTTATGGTGTGTGCACGTTGAAGTCCAGGGTTTGGATCAGCGTAGTTTCCGCCCACTGCACCGCCCTCCAAGGTCTTGCGCCTCTTGAGGCCGCTCATATCATCTCCCTGAACGCTATCAGGCCGGTAGGGGTCTTGGTCTTCATCGTCACGACCGCGTTTACCCGTGTTGTTCACGCCGTTGGTAGGCGCATATCCTTGAGTGGTATACTGCGACACAGCACCAGGAGCCTGGTAGGCATCGTGAGGTGCATTGCCATTGGATGCACCACGGGTATCGCTCATAACGTTGTACAGGTTGCTAGAAGGAGCCTGACGTTGCGGTGCTGCGTAGCCCGAGTTCCACTGTTGTTGTTGTTGTTGTTGTTGTCCTGCGGCGGCTGATCGAGGGGTGCCACGCCCAGAGCCATTTTGGTGGGGGGATCCCGTCATCTCTGGAGACAAGTGCGCATGGTCAGGATGCATAGCTCCAGCTGGGCCGTTGGTGCTGTATCCATATGGACCTCTGTTGCCGTTGTACGGGGCGTTAGAGTGTGTGTACTCATTCTCGTGATCATGCTCGTTCTCGTTACCAGTAGAAGGTGCGGTGACTTGGTCATTACCTTGTGGCATCATGCCATCGGTTTGTTTGACTTCACCTTCGTCCGGCACATCGGCAATACGAGATGGGGGTGCCATCTCAGTTTTGGGGTAAGCACCGTCTTGTCGATATCCCATCATAGGCTGACCTTGAGCATATTGGCCGGGCTGAGAAGGTGCCCCAGAGTACAGAGGCCTGGAGCCGTCGAAGCTCTGAGCCGCACCGTACGACATACCCTGTTGGACAGCTCCTGGGGGTGTGCTTGCTGGAGTGGTAGGCACGGAGCGTGTGTTGCTAAGTCCAGTGTCAATGGATAGCGGCTGGCCACCTTGGGTATTCTGCACGTTGGCGCTGCTCCACTCGTACGAGCTGCCCTGGTTGCCCATGCCCATGATGCTGGACGCGCTGGTAGGAGGAGTTGGGAAAGTGTGAGCTCGATCAAGACCTGGACGACCTGATGATGGGTGCGGCTGGATAGCGTGTGGGGGCTGCGACATTGCAGCGCCGATAGGGTTGCTCATCGAGTGATGGTGGTGAAGCGATGGGGGCTGGGATGCCGGTGGCCCGGCAAGGTATCGCGTCTGCATAGGGTCAGGTCTTCGGTTCCGGTCTACAACAGCCATGGCAGCGCTTCCTACACTTGCCCTCGTCTGGTTCGAGGGATGATAGAGCAGTGCTCCAATGTCGTGAACGAACAGAGGATACAACTGCTCGGTAATCTTCTCCTTGTTGGCAAACTCTAGGGCTCGCTCGAAAGGAATCCTGTAACATGTTAGCTTTGCAGTGAGAAAGAGGCTCGAGTCGAGCTTACCAAACACCTTTGAGGTGCATTGGACCGATCTTGACGACGTGACGCGTCTTTTCACTCTTCAGGATACCGTCTCTTCGGCCTCGCGTCATGCCTGCAACGTTTAGTAGCTTGGTGCCGTTGATCATGTGATTATCTATGGCTGTCAGCTCGCGGCCCTTCATCGGGTTTAGCAGACAAAGCTTACCTTCACGACGAGCAACACAAACACCTTTAGCTTCGACTTGGAAACACAAACTGCCCTCGTCCTCCCAGAGCGTGGCAGTCACACGAGGCTTCATGCCCGGCGGGGCAACCTGACCAGTGTGATCGAAGGTCTGGGTCTGATAGCTCTGCGAACCCGGAAGTGTTGATGAGGGGGCGCCCGACGACATGGCTGCAAGGGTTAGTCTTTGGTGAAGAGTGGGGAGAGTGTAGGTCTCACCAGGAAGCTGAAGTGTTGAGGGCACCATAGCAGGATTCATTGACGAAGAAGCAGGAATCTGCGAAGGAACGCCGCCTGGATATCCGTACGGGGGATATCCAGGTGGGGGTTGGTTATACTGGTGTTGAGGCTGCATCATCGGGGGCTGCTGCGAAGGGTAAGAGTAGTGCGGAAGCCCTGTCGGAGGAGCCGAAGACGGTGCGTGAGTAGCGGTAGCCATGTGGGATTGATGCACGTCAGCATATGATTGCATCTGGTTCATGCTATTGTATCCGTTTGAAACAAAGCCGTATCCGTCCTGAGTACCAAACGGGGAGCTTTGGATTGGCTGCGCGTCGCGACTGAGAGACTGATGAGTCTGCTCGGGAGAAGGTGTCTTGTATCCGGTATGTTGACCGTGTACAGACGCAGCGTAAGATGTGTTGGAACCAATGCTTCCACCACCGACAGAACTCGAACTGATGGAACCACCTCGCGGCGAGGAAGAGTTGGACGAGGCGCTTGGGTGCGACTGAATCTGGGGAAGGGCTGGTAGACGCTCACTCGACACTGTGGGCTTTGGTGCGTAGTGGGATTGGTACCAAGTGTCGACGGGGCCGCGGGCGTGGACCGACGAGATCGATGGGAGCTCCAGCTTTACGGTATTGATGTGGTTTTGGGTGTGATGTTTGTGTGGGACGTCGAGAAGTCTTCGCAAAGATGCTCGAGTCAGCTCTCTTGATAACCGAGCGCGTTCGTGTGGAGGAACAAGCGGTCGACGTTCACAACAGTAGATTGCAGTATCTGCGCACGTATCCGATAAGATGATGGCGGGGAGGGTGTTATAGTTTGCGGTAGGTGGTTGGCGAGACGAATAATCTTCAACGCAAGTTAGCTGTTTGCTTCCCAGAGGTGAGTTTCGGTCAACTGCAGCGAGGCCAACGAGAAGCGGCCAGACACGTATGCAAACAATGCCGACTTGAAGGGCACTTTACGAGGCGCGGTGAGAAGGGTACCGTATGGTGTGGTATGGGCAAGATCTAGGAGTACGAAGAGGAGGAGGAGGAGGTGGTGCGCTGGGGTGTGATGGTGGTGGTGGTGAGTGGTAAGTGGGAAGACTCACTGAAGAGGTTCCCAAACGGGCAGGCGCGACAGAAAGCTTCAATGCGCGGGCGAAAGCTGCTAGATGGATCTGAACGCTGCAAACAATGCTGGGGGTTTTCAAAAAGCTAGTCGTTACGTCGTTGCAGTCGTGAGGCAGGGAAGAGCTGGGCGGGTAGGCAATGCTTGTAGCGGCTGGCTGCAAAACAGGCAAAAAGACGAATTGACGAAAGCCGGCCTGGAAGAATAGCTGGAGGGTGTCTCGACAGCAAAATAGCAGGGGCTTTGGGTCGAGGAGAGCAATGTCGTCGTAAATGGTCGTAACGTCGTCGCGCTTCGTTAATGCGGGCCGAGCTGTAGGGATACTGATAGCCGCTGCACCTGCAAGAAAAGACTGGGTGCTCAACGCGTTAGTTTTCGCTTTGTATACAAAAGAAGATTGAAAAGGGCTGGCTGAGGCAACATGAGCCGATAAACGAGAGGTAAACAAGAAAGCCAAAGGCGGCTTCTCGCAGACTACGGTGGGGAGGCGGAGGTTTAGAGGCGGAGAAGGGTGGTTGGGATGTGACTTTGATGCTAGCGCTGGTCCAACCAGACAAGGCGACAAACAAGCGAGTGCACGGGAAACACAGGCGGCGGCGAATGATCCGGCTGGCAGCGCTCGAGACAGACCAAAGAACGGAAACCAGAGGAAAAGTTGGGGTAGCGAGAGGGGGGGGGGAGGCCCATCTTACTCACCAAACGGGTACCGAACGAGCGAACAGGCGACGGCGAAGAGGGCACGACAACAACAATGACAACGACGACAACGACAACGGCAACGGCGACGACGACAAGGACGGTGGGAGGGTATGCTGGGTGTGGAGAAGGAAGTCGTTCTCGTCGGCAATGCTGCAGGATTCTCTGCAGCGCTCGACAGCAGGCAGGCCGCAGCTAAGAGGGCTGACCGAGCCAGGCGAGCAACGCACGCCCCGCCCCGCAGTCTGATCCAAGTGGCCGCTTCTCTGCAGCGACGGCGTGTCCAATGCTTCTACACTGTCAGTGCGCCGTGGGCGTCGCTGGCAAGTTGTTCCGTGGGAGGGCGAGACGAGCTGTAGGTGCGCGGACGGGCCGACGCGAATTTGCAGGAGCGGCTCACGAGCTGGCGATGCGGTAGAGATGAAGCGCCTGAAGCCAGAGACGGGTGCGTGCAAGATGCAGGCTCTGTGCTGTACCTAGAGACGGGTGGTGGAGATCTTCTGGGGGACTCAGCAGCAGCATACACACGAGCCGCCGCGAAGCACACTATCTAAATTCGCATCGGGCTTGGTGGGGAGGGAGCGTGAGCGTGAGCGCACCATGGGCATGGGGGTGGCCCGGCTTGCACACACGCAGCCTGGGCCCGCGAGCAGCAGCAATCCCGTGAAAGGCAGGCCGTTTCGCTCGAGACGCACAGGCTCCGCCATGCAGCATGCTGACTGGGCTGATCCGCCGACGATGCGGTTGACAAGGGCGCTGCATGGGCACTGTGTTGGCAGGGACAGGGTAAGGAGGCTACCTACCGCGACGAGTGTACGGCGGTAGGTATGCACGCAAGCGAGCGTAGGACTCTGCTACCAGCCACCACCCTGACGAGCGAAACCATGCCGGGCACGACAGCACCGAGGCACACAGCAGATGACTTGCCTGACGAGTTTGCTGCCACCACCAAGGGGGGGGGGGCCGTACGCAGGGCGCGGAGCGAGTGCTCTTCTCCATGCTGGCCTGATGTTGCCTTGTTGTGCTGTTTAGCACTCTCTTTCTCACTCACTCACGCACACGCACACGCACACACACACAAACTCTCCCTCTCCCTCCCTTTATGCCTGCCTGCCCCCTCTCTTCCATTCTGGCAATGACCCGGCCAAAGGTGGTGGACTCCCGGGCCAGGCTAGCGGGCGCCTGCTGCTGTTTTTTTTTACCACAGTGTGCCGCGTCCTGAGGCATCGGCTAGCTGCCCGATGGGGATAAGACGGCTGAATGGACGGAGCCAGTCAGCGCAGCCGGAGATATTTGCTGCGGATTGCGGACAAGATGTTGTGTGGGCATTGTAGATTGATAGGGAACAGGCCCAAGGGCTTGCAGGCTTTGACTAAGCTGCGCCGGAACACGTCTGATCCCAACAAGCGATCGGAAAGGCGCTGGCCCAACGTCTGGGTCCATTATTACGGACAAGTCGGATTGCAGTGCTGAGTGGACCGGCAGGCGCGATGATGTGCGCTGCTGCGAGTCAGAGCGGGACGCTTCGCAATGGCTTTGAGACGAAAAAGCAGACAGTCAATCTAGCAGCTGGCAGTGCCGGATAGCCACGCTGGTTCTGAAACAGACCAACTGCCGCGGCACGCCTGTCTTGCTGCTGATGGTCGTCATCTTTGCCGCTTTCACAACGGAACTGGATGCTTCGGGCTGCCATGTGCGAGAGCGAGTAAGAGTACCGTACCGGTATACCCTGAGGCCATGGACTGCCTACTCCTACTGTACACCACACACTGCCTACACGGATCGCTTTCCCTGCTCAGGCTAAATGCGGGACCCATGTGTCTGAGAGCGAGCGGGACAGACGGACAGTGGGCCGTGCAAGTGAGCACTCTCCTCCCTCCCTCTCTCTCTCTTTCTCGCCCCCCCCATACTGGGCACTGGGCGCTGGGCGCTGGTCAGACGGCGTGTGATTGGCTGGGTAGTCAACGACGTTGCTGAGCAGACGAGGGCTCCCGCACACGCTCGACATGCAAGACATGTGAAGCATGTGACGCAGGTGCAACGTGGAGACTCGAGAGAGTCTGGCGGCCATGACGAGCCACACACACACACCAGCAGCTGAAAAGCCGTCGAGTGCACGTCGACTGACAAACGTGCCGATGGTAACACGGCCTTGACGGTCAATGTGGACGCCGCAGAGTTTGATAGGACGGCCGCTAGTTGCGGTGAGGAGATGCGCTGGCGACGCTAGCCCGAGCCGGCCCCGCCAAGCCCTGGTCACGCTTTCTGCCCTTGCCCGCAAAACCGCCACCCGCAGACACGCACCCAGCGTGCGACTCCAGCGTCTTCGTCGTGTCTCGCCCTCGGAATCCCGCCTCCCAGCGGCGTGGACGGGGCGCAGTGTCGTACTACCGCTGCTACTGCTACTACTATTACAAGACCATTCCTTTCGGCCTGCTGAAACACGAGCAGTACCGCCACGCGCCGACGACCTTTTGGCTTCGCCCTTTGGCGAGCGTCACGGGACTCGTAGCACGGCGCACGGGAGAGTCCGCCTCCATCCCTGTACCAGGCCATGCGAACGGTGACAGCCTCGACGCTGGCACAAAAGCAAGCCAGCCACTTGACAGTTGGCACCTCTCCAGCGCAGCTTATCGCCGCTGGCGCCAAACCAAGTGTTCGCATCCATTGCCTCCCCCCTGCTAGCCGCGGAGCCTACCATTGTGCCCTCACGGCCAATCCTGTCTCTACGTTATCTGGCAGCATGTGCCCGGAAGGTCTGGTCGTGAGCGGGCTTTGGAGCGCACCTGTACCACCACCACTGACGGCATCAGACGAGGGCCGCCGGAGCAAAACGCATCATCAGTCCGTGCTAGCCGAGGCTGGACAGACCATGCCAGGAACTCGATTACAGTCTGGTAGGACAGCTGGCTAGCGCATCAACATCAACTACACCAGACGCAACAGGTAGGACACAAGGCTCAAGCGACCCGCGCCGTATTACCATGTGCAAGTCTGCCCTTGAACCACAAATACCCCCCATTGTCTTCTCACCGAGCCGGCCCAGTCACACCATCGCCGCGTGGACTACCGTGTCTAGCAGTTATGCACAGGTGGAAATAAGCGTGCAGTGCAGTGCAGCCGGCGCGATGTGGGAGCGGATCGTGGAGAAAGACCCGCGCCCGTCTTGTCTTCTTACTTGCTGGCCACCACACCACACTGGGCCTTGAGAAGTGCCAACATCAGCCTTGCCAGAATAGACACGGTTGACCGATGAAAAATGGCTACGCCCACGTCTACCGTCACCATCATCTTTCGGCACCTGACAATCATTCTATTCTCAATCCTGACGACAGGGGGAGGGGGGGGGGGGGTTGTATCAGCCTTTGCTCCTCCTCGAGCATCGTGTTCTCGTGTAGTGGGGTCTGTGTGTCTGTGTCCATTCTTGTCCAACTGGCAATAAAGCGCAATCTGGACTCGGTTCCCGTACTGCAAACTCGGCTGCTTGTGTTTCCGGTCATCCGACTCTGCCAAAACCTCCACCTTGCGTGTGAAAAGATTTTCAGTGAAACGACAACAAGATCAAGAATACCGACAGCGTCCAGTCCAGTCCAGATGTCAAAGGGTCATCCATGGCCGTGGCGGAGACCAACGCCACTCCAGCGTCCAAACACCTGTACCAGCGTTCCTGCAGCCTGAGGCTATCCCGCAATGCGTCCCCGCTTGGAGCGCTCACGCAGCCATTGGACGGAAGTCGTATGCAGCAAGCCGCACTTGCATATGCATGTGATATATAGGATACCCCGGTCTGGTGTCAGCTATGCCCATGCCCCTCTTTCGTCTAAGATCCGATGATGGCCCGATCCAACTGCTGAGAGGGAAATGTCATGGCCCAGTTGGTTGCACCGACGGCTTGGCGCTTCGCCTTCGCTTGATAGCACAGTGAGCGCACTTTACAGTAGAGCAGCCGTCATCGATATACGTTGGGCTATCATCCTTTCTGACCACGTCCGTTCTTCGAATTCATATTGATCAGCATCGCATCCCCGTGCAAGACTCCAGATAGGCGTTCGACTACCAATCAAGTCCGGCCACGTCAGGACCCATTAGAGCCGTTATCGGGGTATCGACGGAGGACGCAAGCCACGACCGCTCCTTGCAGCTCGTGGGGTATGGCTACAGCCCATGATTGGCAGGCGTGAAGGCTCACCGGTTTTGCTCCACAAGTCTGCGCCCCACTTTCTTGTCATGCTTCGTGGACGACTCGCTTGTTGCAACTTGCAACATTCTCTAGCGTCCTTGTGCGTGCACTCCAGATGCTCTTCGATGCCCTCAACAAACCTCAGCAATAAACAATCCAAGTGAGGGGTTGATCGTGTGCTTGAAACCACTACCCGTTTTACCGGCAACAGACATCTTCGCTACGCCATGCTGCATCCCTCCCTCACCGCTCTTCTATACTTGTTCATGCCATTTTTGCAAAGTAGGGATGAAGCAATTTAGACGCTTAATGACGAGCTAGGATCGAGGTCGCGGCTATGCTCCTCCCCCGCCACTGCGCCGCACTTTCAGTCCTCTCTCTCTCCTACTTTGCCCGTGACAGGATCCAAGTACCGGCAGCGAATGTCAGACTGCTAGGCTGGAGTCCAGTGGTAGGCGGGCACTTCTGTCGACTCCCGCTTCAGTGCAGCATCTCATACAGCAGCCAAAGCGCAGGTGGCCATCTCGCAGCAGCAAAGCGGCAGCAGAGCCGCTTGTCGTCAAGGCGCATGATCCGCACGACATACTTATGTGCGTCATTTGCATGTCTCGCTTGGCCTCCAGGGTATCACTGCAGTCTGGCATGGCCGCTATCGACAATAGCTCTTGCCCTATCTGGCTGGGCAATTTTTGTTGGATAGTACCTCAGCAAATTGTTCTACATTGGCCAATTCCTCCAGCGCAAAGAACATGTGTTCTAAGAAAGGTCTCAGCGCAGCTATGCATGGCCCGTGTGTGCATGTTCAGAATCGCAATCAGCATGGCCTGCTGCGACTTCTGCCAGAAAGGCATGGACCGTCAAACCCAACCGTGCGGCTATCGACCCGAAATGCGACTGCGGAAAGCGGCTCTATGCAGGTTCGCACGGCTGGGTACTCGACATCGACAGCGAGTACGCTGGTCTAACAAACCCGACTCATGTTTAGCCAGAAAGCGAAATTCCGCTGAGGTATGGAACAGGCCTGGAGAGAACGGATGTAAGCGCTATTGCGCTATCTATCTGTTAACAACACGCCATTTGCCCCAAATCCTCTGGATGACGCCGAGCTTCCAAAAGGTCTTCTTACCCGAGGGATTGGTAGCAGGCGGCGGCTGGATAAACAGAAACCACCGCTTACGCTATACTGTCAATATATCTCAGAACAAGTAGTGGCCTAACACCGTACATGTTCCGTCCGAGACTCTTCCCGTCGAACCGGACTATCAGGTGTTAATCCGTCCGTTATCCGCTTTTTTTTTCCTTGTGGATTGCTACCTAGTTTAATTCCAATTGCGGGCTAGACTAGCTGGGCCAGGCTCGCATTCGCAGGTCCATAGAAAAGAAAAAGCTCAGCTCAAGGCCGAGATGGTTTCTGGTGGATTCCTTTGCCCGTGGCTATGCGATCGGACTAGATACCGAATCCAATGCACTATGACGCCCAGGCCAGCGCTCTACGCATGCACCGCAACTCATGCTAGCCTAAGAGACGCGTCAACCATGGCCCGTACGTAAGATCCTCCGGCTACTCCATCTCTATCCGAGAATACCGAAGCAAAACGTGCCCCGACCAGCCATCCCAGAGAATGCTGGGGTGGTTGGGAAGATGTGGGCTGATCGTTTACGAAAATCTCTGCATGCATTGCGGGCCGAGAGAAGTTGCACCTGGGACGTCTCGCGGCCAACGGCCGTTTAGTGGATTTAGTGAAGTGATGTCGTCCTGTCTTTGACTGCTGAGTGGCTGCGTTCGCAGTATGCGAACCATGGTTGCAAACACCGTAGCGCCGTGCTAAACTCACCATCTCTTCGAAAACTTATCATGGCTTTACATCGAGATACGACGCCACCACAAAGTCTACGCCTGTGTATCCCGACCCCGCACTGAACACGACGGTGGTCGGCTGTCGACCGCCGACGCTCGCCCAGCCTACGATTGGAGCTCCGGTAAAGGTGTAGTGCTTTCTGCACGCTTTTTAGGTCCCAGCCTTCGTTGTTGACCTCACCAAGGTTCAGCTCATTGGCATCAAGAGCATCATCAATAGGATCCTCGCTTGCTCTTCGCGGGGTCGATGACACACCAGTCAAACCCAAGCCTGCGCCTCGCTCATCTTTCCAAGTTATCATGGCGACATCACCGTTCCCACCATGACCGGCTATCCCTCCTGGGTTCACTTCTTACGAATCACCAGCCTCCCTGGTTCGATCCTTCCATGAAACAAGCCGAGCTAAACCCTGAAACACGATTTCCTCCATTCCAGGGCAGAGCCTGCATTTTTACCTTCTGCAATCTCCTGCGAACACATGTTGCAGATGAAACACGCTGCGTCGCGAACTCGACAATGTCGTATCAAACCTGGGCAGCACATATTCATCTGTCGAGTAATTGACGTGCGTCGCGGGCCGTCTCTGCAAGTCTTGACACGTTCGGGAGGAGTATGTGTGACCCTGCATTGCAGAGAGGCGTGCATGCGCATGCTGGAAGCTCGTTTTGTCTCAGATGCCGCGGGGATTCGGACAGACTCGCATGTAGAAACTTACCATGTCACGTGTCCCCTGGTTAAATGAACGCCTCCATCGTGAAGCAACGCCCCTAGCATGCTCATGACTCTTGTTGGCCCTGCCGTCGATTGGGGAAGTGAGGCCGGCCAAATCAAACATTTGATGAGGTGTGAGTCGGATGGCATGCGAGTCAGCTGAGTGTGGGCAACGTACACCATCATTTCCATAAGGACCATGTGTAACATTGTGAATGCGGAAAAGCAATGGAAAAGCAATGCCATCTAATTTCCACCTTGTTGTTTGCCTTTTGGGTTTGCAAAGTTGCGGCTTGGGTTCAAGATGCGCCTTTGCCAATAAACACGCTGACTGTGTAGCCCCACCATGATGTGCACTGAGCTGAGAGTACGCAAAACAATCATCTTTGATGCCAACGCATTTGGTACGACCCTCTTCAATTGTTGTATGTCGTTGAAGCTCAAAGCACACTGCAATGGCCCTCGCACTCGTCATATATCTCCTCCCCGTCCCGTTCCTCGTCATACATCCCCTCCTCAATCTCCTCCGCAACTACATTTCAGCGCGCAAGTCCGGCTTACGCATAATAATTAGCCCCCTCCCACCATTTTCTTTCCAATGGCAACTAGCTGCCCACTTGTTCCGGCCGCTACTACAACGATGGCGCTGGTTTAGGGCTATCGATTGGACATGCTGTTGGCACGATAACGACACTCTGCACCAAGAGCTAGGTCTTTGCTTCATCGTTGTGTCGCCGGGACATAATGTGCTTTGCACAAGTGACCCATTGACAACTGATCATGTGCTCAAGAAGTGGAGGGATTTTGTAAAGTCCGATAATGTTAATGGTGAGTATGATCAAAACGGTGATGTGGCGTTTGCAGGATCTGATTGGGAGTCACAGAGATCTTGAGTATTTTCGGTCAAAATGTCGATACGGTATGTAACTGAAACTCTGGACAGCCAGGTTTCTTTTTTTTTACGATAGCTCTATCTAAATTGCCCAATGTGTAACCTGACACATGTAGTCAAATGGTGATGATTGGGTTCGCCATAGAAAGCTCACAGCACCTTGCTTCAACGAGCGCGCTTCTGCAAAAGTATGGAGAGAAGCATTGCTGCAATCGAACACTATGGTAGAGCAATGGCTCTTATCGCGAGGTAGGGAACAAAACAGTATGATACAGGACACCGGTACTCTAGCGTTGAACGTCATATCCTCGGTCGCGTTTGAGAACAACGACGTCAACAAAGCCACCTCAGGTCACACTCTATCACTCCGCGATGCTTTAGTGACTGTATTGAGTACCTCGATATCACCAGTAATGGAAGGTATCATGCCATTGCTCAGGCTTCCTACATTGAAGTCTTTCCTCCCAAGAAGTGGTAAACAACTACTTGTAGCCATGTCAGAATTCCGACAGTACATGGACGAAATCGTGGCAAAGGAGAGAGCGAGACAACGTACCGAGGAGACAAAGGGACCGAATCCTATCAGCTCGCTCATCAACGCCACCGGTGAAGCGAAGACTGGAGCTGGGAAGCCAAAGAGCCGTCTTTCGAATTCTGAGCTTAGAGGAAACATCTTCATCTTCACAGTCGGCGGACTCGAAACAACATCCGTCACACTTTCATATGCGCTGGCCTTACTGGCCGTGTATCCGGATGTTCAGAAGTGGCTGATGGAAGAGCTAAACGAAGTTGTAGAGAACCGTCTGGACGGAGACATGGAGTATGCGACAGTATTCCCACGCCTGAAGAGAACCATGGCTATTATGGTACGCAATTGATCTAAAAAAAATCTCTTGTGATGATTCAACCGTGTTGCAGTCGTCATATAAGGCATATAAATACTAACATTTGGCCACAAGTACGAAACACTCCGTCTATACGGCCCTTCACCACCTATCCCTCGTTCACCCTTCCCCGCAAACTCGAACCCAGTCATCCCTATATCTCACTCCAATACCGACAAAAGCGCCGCACACGTCACACTGCCACCAAACACCCAGCTCATGCTTAATTCTTGGGCTTCACACACCTCCCCCGCACACTTCTCTGATCCCCTCACCTGGAACCCCAAGCGCTGGATCCAAGCTCATGCTGGTGATGATGCAAGCTCCAACGAAACCGCCACTGCTGCAAATCTTGCAGCAGAGGAATTGAAGCACCCTGGGAGTGGGAGTGGGTTCTTTGCTTGGGGCGCTGGACCCAGGGTATGTCCCGGCATGAAGTTTAGCCAGGTGGAATTCTGCGGCGTTCTGGGCAGCGTGATGCGGAGGGTCAGGGTGGAAGTTGTTGGAGATGGAGGAGAAGAGGAGAAGGCAAAGGCGAGCGAGAAGCTTTTGAGCGTCTTGAGGGACTCGTGTGCAGAGCCGCTGTTGCTACATATAAGACAACCAGAGGAGTTGAAGGTGAGGTTTTTGCAGCGCTGAGATGGCAAGTAGTGCGTGTAAAATGTTGTTTCATTGGAATTTTTCTTGCATTTCTTTGCGCATGCAGCGTTCATGCTATCAAGACGGTTTAATCGTGATTGGCTAATAGTAAGTCTACGCCAGTATGGAAAGTGAGAAGTCATCTTTCTTGCTGCACAAGGCGCTAATTACTCCCCCGCATTCATCACACCAGGTGGCTGCATACATGTAAACACATCATATCTCTAATACGGCATGTGTTGCTCAGCCATGTCTCTGCCTAGATAGAGTCCACCCGCATGATACCACCTATGTTAGCATACATTCCCATTGGTCGGCGACTCTATGCCAATGGCCGCTAGCCAGATCAGCCTCACCACACAGGCAACTACCAGCCTAGACCAACACTCCAACATCTGAAATCAGGTACTTAAGCTCTCAAGGCTTTCCAAATATCTGCCCCAAATTACACCTAAAATTGTTAGACCGGCAAACATTCTGCCCTCGAAATGGCGTCCAGTCTTGCTTCCCCGCCCTCGAATCTCCAACTGCAAAGTCCCCTCTTCAGCATACTACCTGGAGAGATCCGCAACGACATCTTCGAGTTGGCGCTCATGCAGGATGAAGACCGTGCGGAGTCATATCCTGAAGATTCTTACTGGTATAGACCAGGCTTCTCAGGGCCGCTCAAGGGCAGCAGTGCACTTCTACGCACGTGCAGACTGGCGTATAAAGAGGGACAGAAAGTATTCTTGAGGCATCTGGAATGGGCGTTTTGGTTTGGTATGCTGGTTTGAGCGTTGACATGGCAGCGGATGCTAACATGCACGGTTTAGACCGAGGACCAGAAGGCCGTTCGGGCAACAGCGCATTCCTAAATTTCTTTTGGGATCTAACACCCCAAGCTGCTCAATCGCTTCAAAAGGTCCGTTTCTTCACGCAAATGTACTGGCTTGAACAAGGCCGCAACATGTACTATCTTCTCTCGTTGCCACAATTTCGCCCCACTCAGCTCACCATCACGATTCGATACTCTGATTGGTGGAATTGGGAGGGAAACGCTCCGCTTCGGATGGAGGAGACATGGTTGCGAATCTTCATGGGAAGCCCCGGGTTACGCGTGCTACAAGTCGAGTATGAGACTCTGAGTTGGAAGAGGGAGGAGATGATGCGTGTTGTTCAACGGAACAAGGGCTGGAAGCTTCCTGTGCGGAGTGAGGCTGAATCATTCCAAACAAATGATATGGAAGGACATCTGAGCGCGGAGGGCACAGAACTGAAGGAGTGGAAGTGGAAAGGCACAAGCAAGCTAGGCGGGGTGGAATGGGCTCATCATGGTGCCGCTGATCAGATGGAATATGTTGTGGTGACGGACACGTGGAAATTTGTGGATACTCCACTCAGCGCTGAAGAAATGCGAGGGCGTGTCGTTTCGTTGGAGACAGCTCCAGCGAAGAGGGAAACCACGACACCGCGTCGTCGGCATATGTTTCACTGGCGTGATACGCTTCGTTAGACGAGGACCACAACATGTAGTGCCTCTTGAGAAATCTCGATACGTAGGAGTAAGTTAGCTAGCTCGCTTTCAATTTGAAGTCAAGAAAACTGAGAAGACACGAGAAGATCTGAGACGATCTGAGATGATCTTGCAATAGCCGCAGATGTAATATGAAGACTTCATTCGATATGCACAATATCCGGATGCACAGATCCGAGGCAAGCGTGCCTGCACCGTGTGAAACAAAACACTTTCCACTTCTATACCTCTGTTAGGCGCACGCCTCCAACTATCACAAAGTTGCAAGGCAAAACATGATGCATTGTACGTATCAGGGGACGATAGAATCATGGTAGATTGACTTAGGTGTTGCATTGAGCTCAGTAAGTGAGTGAAGGTAAAATCACGTGAAATCGTGTTTGCGGTCTTGCCTAGTTGAGACTAGACTTTTACTGTCACTTCCAAACTTATTGCTGGTGTCAGTCATTGTTTTGTTTACCTCGCCCGAGACACACCTGTGAAGTTCTCACACACCCATCGACATGCCGGAGTTCCTGGATCTCCCGGATGAACTGCTGCTCGCAATCGTCAACGGGGTACGAAAACACACCAACACTTTACAGCAAGGCTACCGCAACCTTCAAGGCATTGCGTTATCCTGTCGGAAGTTACGTCCCATCGCGCAAGAAGTCCTTCATATAGAGGCCACTATCCAGAGAGCTCGCTCGTTGAGGGGCCTGAACAACCTAACATACCTCGTACGCACTCTCATACAGCGACCAGATCTAGCACTAAAAGTGCGGACGCTCGATCTAGGAATTATCGGCAATCCCATCATGCACTCGGGCGATTGTTCGCATTTGGTACATCCCGAAGAACAAGATTGTACTTGTCGTTTCAAAGGATTCATCTCTCTTTGCATCGACCGCCTACGTACTGCAATCACAATGGACGGTCTCTCCCTCTATAACCAGAACTGGGCCATAAATATAAGGAACGGACTTCAGATAGCTGGCATGTATGGACATCTAAGAAAAACTATCAAGAGCCTTACAGCTCTAAAATATCTCTCTCTACAATTCGGGTCTTGTTGGGGAAATAGGTTCAACACAGAATTGGGCGAATTATCAGAAGCATCATATAAGTATGTAGCTTCGAAGCTAGAGAGCCTTAGCTTGACGCATTTAGCCTTGGACGTCGAAGACATAAAACGCACCTGGTTCGATGAGTTTTTTGACGTGGTTCCCGTCGAGGAAATATATCCTATGACTTCATTCGTTCGGCTACCTAATCTTCGCTATATCACGGCTCCACAAGAGGCTTTTTTCTCTCTCTATGACTCTGAGAAGTACAATCTGCCTGAAAGCATCGAAAGCATCGGAATCATCGACCCAACAACCGAAACCATGGAATATCTCAGTCACCTATCGAGCCACCAAGAACAATGGCCGAATTTGAGGTTGATCATATTCGAAAAGGGCACGTACGGACACGGATATTACAGGAAGAACGCGAATAGCGGAATATATCATGATAGTGACAAGGATCATTACCAACTCCGCTGTTTGGAGTTGTGGCGAAAGTCTTCCGAGCTAACAAGTAAGGGAGTTCGAATCAGCGATGTGAAGGTGGAGCTGGTACGTGACAGGTTTGCTTGGAGGGATGAGTGGACTGGCTAAAGCCAATGAGTAATATATGATTTTCTATGGGTATATAGGGGTATCATGAATCCGAAAAGGTCTAAATAGGTAACAAGCTATGAGTAGTGTATACTATCAAGGAGGAACTTTGTGTAACTGGTACATCTTCACTATATGTATGTACGTAGTGGCAGTAGCCCTATCAAATAATGAATGCGAACGCAAATGCTCTTGAACATGACCGGTAAATCCAAACAAAACGCCGCATAAAGTACTCCATAACATGAGATCAGACAAAGACCTTAGAATTTGACCAAAATCTCGGCGGAGCCTAGGAATACAAGAAAATGTGTAACTTCGTGTATAGCACGATCATTATGCTTCTCACACATCCATGACATGAAGCGTGTCTCAATCCAATGATTATTTACGTAGTATAACAAGGTAGACTACGTCCCGACCATTCATGTCGATTCCTCATATCTACACGATTGGGTTATAGTACTTGAAGCTATTCTTTGGATCCCACTCATTCTTCAACTTGGTCAACTTCGCAAGCCTGGCGTCGTACCCATACAACTCAGCCTTTGGCTCGTCTCCATTTGCATAGTTCACATAGCAATGCCGCTTCTCGCCGCCGTTGTCGAAACCCGTGTACAGCGCATCCCGGATTGCGCGCGTATATGCATCCGCATCCTTGGCCGTCTGCTTATCATCACCAGTCCACCACAAAGCTGGACTAGCCAGGATGGGATTCTCGCGTTCTTCCGGTGCCAGGGCCGTGGATGCCGGATCAACGGCGCGTACAGCCTGCATACCGTAGTTCTCCAGGAGAGTAATTGCAGTGCTGAAGCGAGCATCTGCCGTCACCTGGGCGAAGATCGTGAAGGCTTTGCGGAGGCCCATAAGGTCCCAGGCAGGCAGGGTGACGCCTGCACCGGCAATATTCTCGTTTATCGAGCAGACGTGACTGTCGATGCTGCTCCCGGTTACGGTGTACAGGTCTACGTACTTGACGTCGGTTGAGACTGTGGTTGCGATGGGGCTAAGAGCTTTGAAGTAGGCTGCATATGGCTCTGCTTCTGTCTGTGTTCCCTCGTATGCCACAGTATATGCTATTACAGGCTGGGTTGGTGTTAGATTGATAAACAAATAAGAACGAGTGAGGAGCTGTCTGCCTACATTGACCGGATCTACATCAGGAAGTTTCACAAATACTCCAGTGAGCGCCAACTTCGCTGGCCGCTTCATGGAAGGTCCTTCAAAGTCATTGAGGAGACTGAAAAGCGACTCGAGCTTCTCAGACGGATATATCAACGAGTACACTGTCCAGTTGGATGAGATGTCGTGGGTCTTGAGTTCCAGGCTGGTGACGATGCCAAAGTTGTGGCCAGCTCCTTGCAAAGCCCAGAATAGATCGGCATTCTCTGTGCGAGATGCTTCGACAATTTCGCCACTGGCGACCACTAGACGTGCGGAGACAAGTCCGTCGAGAGAGTAACCGTATTGGCTTTGCAGCAGACTGTGGCCGCCTCCCAAGAGTGGCCCTGCAACGGAAACACATTCGCAAACTCCAGTGACTGGTACAGAGGTGATTAGCTGGGTCTTGATTAAAAAAAAAGTCGCATATTTGAACTCACCAGCATATTTTCCCTTGACAAAGAGTGCGCGAGTGATTTCGTATTGCATTGTACCGCCTCCAACCATGGCAGTCTTGCCATCCTGCTTAAGTGTCGTAGTATTGAGCTTCCGCATATTGATTTGGATGCCATATGGCAGTTTGTTGAGCGATTTTGTCCATCCATGAGCACCTGAGATGGCCAGAAAAGGAATATTGAAGCGATTAGCCAAGGCAACTGTCGCTTGCACATCGGACTCGGTCGCTACTTGGACAACTACACTGTAATGGGGAGATATGCGTGGAGACGAAGCGCGCAACTGTAAGGTATCCCAATCGACTCCTCCGGGGAACGTGATGCTGGCTTCATCCGAAAGTTGAGCGCTCAGTGCGGAGACGACGTGTTTTAGGTCCTTTTGCGCGAACGCGGATGAGCAACGGACGGTGCATAGCAAACCCGCCGCAATAGCACGAAAGAGCATCATGATGGGCTTCTCAAGATGTGTTAGTGTTTAGGAAATGGGTAGGGTGGAAAAAACGAGTGACCTGACAGGGCGACCAAGTCCTTTTATCGGCCAGCTTCCCACGATTACATGTCAGAAGTGGCTTGCATTCGTGGTATCTTGACCGTGCTACACGTATGCACGCCGGCCCCATAACTGTATACTTCAGCTGAAGGCATAGACATATCACTAGTGATCTAGCTTGCTGACTCGGCTATGGAAGGTGCAGATCGATGAGCTCGGATACAGTGTGTGTAGGTATGCTTTTTTCGGGGCGCCAGGTTATGTGCAAGCTTTGAATCATGGCTTACAGCGAGACTGTACCTTCCAATCGATATTCTCAAATGGCCAAAAGCATCGCGCTAGTTCGACACTGAATGTATGGAAAGGTGACGCAGCTGCGTGCTCACGAGGTCTGTACCGAGCAGCCAAGGCGCTACGGGCGGTCTACATCCCGCACTCCGGGTACTAGACCCTCAAGTGATTTACTATGCTATGTGAGTACTTTCATTACTAACGATTGCATGCGTTAGTCGTCAACACGTTGATAGATACCGCATAATGTCACAACATAATCACCGGTAGCAGCGACAAAATTACCAAAATACACCATGTCTCATACAATCCAAGTTGCTTTCATGCAAGCGACCATTCACAGCTGTGGCTGTAGTTTTACTAAGCATTACTGTCCGCTAATGCAGTACTGAGACACAGCGTTTTCAGCGACCCCGCATGATGAATGTTGACACGATCGGTTGCATTTTGAAGCCGTATGGAGACGCACCCTTTATCAACAGCCTGACTATGACTGAATCACAGGAAACGCCAGGTCATACAGCTACCGAAAACGGCAATACTACTTGTGCGAGATCACTCGTTAATCAAACATCCTATCCAGATACATTACTACACGCTACTGTTTGCCCGAAATGTCAGCACTTGTTCTCGCAGCCTGAAGTTCCCCTGAAACAAGTCGTTCTTGTTAACCGTGAAAGAGAGGTGACAGTTGGAAAGTTGTCAAAGTGTTTCATATGTACATCTCTATGGCCATCGAGCGAGTCCGATGACTACACTGGAGTAGATCTATGGCTGAAATCCCGGCTCGTTGGGGATTACTTTATGTTACGGACAACAAGACAACCTATACTCGCGTATCTTTATCCATTTACGAACAAATCAAGATACCCATCGATAGACATCAATCGGAATCCCCTGGAAACAGAACCAACCTCGGTCAGAATCGTGCCCAAACTAACGAGCAATACTGGAGATGAGTCCTGCTCCGAACAAATGCTAGAGTGGTTGCGAATATGCGACAGCGACCACAAAATTTGTCAATGGCACTTGAAAAACAGTAATCATTGGATGATGCCAACTCGCTTCATCGACTTGAAGGGCCACCCAAAGTTGGTAGAGACTGCGCACCACCACGACTTCGCTAAGCAGCAGCAGACGAAGTACATAACACTTAGTCACCGATGGACGCAAGGCTGCACGGCTAAGCTGCTCAAATCAAATGTCCAAGATCTGAAGCAAAAGCTTGACTATCTAGTCCTGCCCCAGGTCTTTCGTGACACGATGTTTATGGCTAAACGTATTGGAATCTTTTACGTATGGATTGATGCTCTGTGCATCATTCAAGATGATGAAGACGACTGGCAAAAAGAAGCATCTCAGATGGGCACCGTGTACCAAAATGCCTATTGCAACTTTGGGGCGACTGCAGCAGCGACAGTAAAAGCTCCCGTTGAATCACGGAGATCGGGGCTCTTTAAGAACCGAGAAATGGGGGCCATAACTCGTGTTGATATCAGTCGATACAATCATACAAGGACATATTGCGTTATACCCCTTGAGACAAGCTTGGCAGGCAGTCTCTCGGTAGAACCTCTCTTGGATAGAGGTTGGGTCTTCCAAGAACGTCTTCTTAGCCCCCGTTCTATATTCTTTGGAAAGGTACTTTCTTGGGAATGTCCGGAGCTACTGGCAACTGAGACCTTCCTTGAAGGATTTAACAATCCGCCATTTCGTCTGTCGGCACTTATTGGGACGTGCCAACCTGGGGACCCTACCCCCAGAAATCATGTTCCCTGTGAAAAGATTTACCAAAGGTGGTTGGAATTGGTAGAAACTTATAGACTGACTGAGTTGTCATACATTAGCGACTTGTTACCGGCTATGTCTGGCCTTGCTCATCGATTCGGCGATGCCCTGAAAGATGAATATCTAGCAGGGTTGTGGAAGCGCGACATGATTCGCGGACTTCTTTGGAAGTCCGGTCGTTTCTCCTTCGAGAAGACGGCGGATGAGCTACCACATGCATATCGAGGTAAGAAGAAGACCCACTTTGGTCTACAAAATTTTCCGACTAAGCTAAGAATTCCAGCTCCCTCATGGTCCTGGGCAGCGCACGACTTTTCCATCCTCGATGGGTGGCCTGTGAGTAAAATAGTATACCAAAATCGGGTTGCTCGTGGAATTCGTGAGGAGACACTAATTGCCGATTTAATCAACGCTTCTGTGAAACTGGCCGGTTCAGACATGATGGGCCAGGTCTTGAATGGACTCGTTCAGATTTCCGGGTGCTTGCAGCCTAATCTCGGGGTTGAAGCCTATAAAGCATACTATAACATGTACACAAACCCAGACGCATTCTTCGAAGCGTACGACTACGGATACGATGAACACGGGTATCACTCAAGAAAGGACACCTTCTTCTTAATGTTATCATACCTACCTATCCTAAAGTACACGTCAGAGCAAGAGCCTATGTTACGCATGGTACGGGGGTTGATACTCAAGGAGACCGGTCGAGCACGAGACGAATATCATCGTGTGGGCTCATTCGCCCTGGACCCCGACAAGCGTGCCGAATTTGCTGGTCTGGACATTAGCAACCTAAATCGCCAAACTATCACAATCGTGTAGACTATTTCACTTGATCAGACTTTTACCAAATAATACTACCCAACAGCTTCTCCGAGCCATCCCGAATCACCTCCGCACACTCCTCGGGTGCCTTCTCCGCCCCAAATGGCCAACGCCCTCTCCCAGCCCAGGACACACAATATATACACCCTTACCACTCCACTCCCTCCAAACATCGGAAACACAAACCGGCATCCCAACCTCCGCCTCACTATACAGCAACAACACTGACACTTCAATCTTCCTCACCTCTTTGCAATTCTTACAAGTCGCCTTGAGTGTATGCTCCTGCGTAAAGAAACCACTATACACGTTCAACGCGCCATCAACCTTAGGTTTCTTAGTTCTAGCGGCGTTTCTACCAGACGCACAGGACGTCATTTCATGACACCAGTTTGACGGGCCAAAAGCGGTGATCATACGGGTTGCGAGATCGGTGTTTGCAAGAAGAAGCCAGCCGAAGTATCCTGTTATCTCTCCATTACTGCAACGGCGGGAGGCAAGGTGCTGCCATTACGTTGAGATGGGGACCTGGGATGTTGGGTTAAACTTGCCATTCCAGTAACCAGAGAAACAGAACAGCCCTTACAATGTCGATTAGACAGACGCCCAGGGTTTCTGACCCTGATAATACCGCTTACGTCCAGGTAATGGCCTAGTTACAGCAGCGCCAGGGTCTAGGTCGATATGTTTTGTGTTGGTCGGTGAGAATGACATGTATCTGAGTTTCTTGGGGGATGTTAGTAACATGGAGATGACGTTTACATAGTTTACCATTATCAATTCTATCAGACATGTAACTTTACCCCTCTGTAGCACTCATATAAAAGTCGGGGGTTGTAAACCTCGGTATTGGCTTCACCAATTGGACAGTCACAGATTGCCTCACCCCTCTTCCTTAGACGCTCGTAGGAAATTTGACGGCAAGATGACTCAGTGGAATGTAATCGCATCATGTCACGTAGAAAACCCCCAATATCCAAACTCCATAGCAATGTTTAAAAGCCCTGTTGACTTTGTACATAACTTTTAAACCACCATACACAGTTCGTGAAAACCCTCGACCTCAAGGTCACATACCAGAAAACGCCATCGCTATGCGGAAAAAAAACACAGTAAAATTCCTCCTCCTGGTACATCATTGTTCTCTCGCCAAGATCATCTTCTCGCGCTCCGCCTTCCGCTTGACTGTACCCTTCTTCGTATGTCTCCTTTCGTTCTCCTCCTTCCTCTTGATAGACTTGATCTCCTCAGCCTTGATCTCACCGGCCTTCTTGACAGTCTTGGGGAGATGTCTGTGTCTATCGATGCGCTTGATCTCGGGCATGTGCTTGTACCGTTCCTTGAGTGCTTCATCATATGCCAGCTTCTGTCGTAGCGCAAAGGATTTGATGCCCGATCTTTCCGATGCTCTTGCTCTCCATAGACGAACGTTGCCGTCATCTGAGCCGCTGAGCACGTACTTGTTGTCGGGACTCCAGGCAACTGAGAATACACGTTGCATCCGCTTAGTATGGTACACATCCCGAGAATGACCCTTCTGTCGCTCCCATAATCGTATGGAGCGGTCGTAGGAGCCGGTGATGAGCTCTTCTCCAGTCGGGGAGAACTCGATGGACATGACCGCCGCAACGTGACCTTTCTGTTAGACGTTAGTCATATATTTGCTATGAAGTACAAGTAAGAGTGAAAGTGAAAGCTTACCAAGACTTGTAATGCCCGCTTCATGTTGCGCATGTCGAATATATAACCGTTGTGATCTTCGGATGCAACAGCAAAGTTGTACGCTTCCATTGGGTTCCATGCAAGGCAGTTTGCCGCAAAGTTGAGGACGGTACGATGTAGAGGAGAGTTTGTGCGAGCATCGTACAGGATGACGGCTCGATCGGTGGCGCATGATGCCAGTATAGATGTCTCGACCTGGTTGAACTTGACGTCGGTAATGGTGTCGATAGCCTGTCGCGCAGTCAGTATATGCTTCCAGCATAGTTAGTGGGGATAACTCACCGAAGGCCATACGAGACTCGAAACTGGGGCTCCCGATGTTCTCGATGTGTCGTATATGGAGATGACGCTAGAGCCAGCAGCAAATGTTGGTAAGGAGCGGTGGTGCGAGACGGATGTAAAGGCTGCGTTGCCATGCCATGTCGCTTTGGGGGGCGACTTGGAGGGTTGAGCGTAGGGCTCGAACATTTGGATTTGTCGGTCAGATCCGCAGGTGATTAGCCTCTTGTCCTGGGTCCAGCACATGCCCTTGACCATATTCTCGTGCGCTTGAGCCTGCCATTTCTCCTCCCTGTTTGTCAAATCCCACACCTTCACGATGCCGTCACCACTGCCGCTGGCGAAATGCTCAAGCGAGTTGGGGTCCTTTGCGAATGAGTAAACACCGTCAACGTGCCCGGGCTCGAAATCGCCAAGGAAGGGCTGCGCAAACATGCGCTCGACTTTTGTCGCATTGAGGGCTCTGGTGTATTCTCGCGCTCGTTCAAAAGGGTGGAGGTTCGGGTCCAGGTTCCTCGTGACTTTTGCGATACTGGAGCCGGGGGCCTGCGTCGAGGCCGTCGAGCGGCTGAGGGCCTTGATCTTCATGGTGTGTCGTGGATGTCCAACTCTTCAACTTTGGAAGACATCGCGAACTTTTGGCGTAAGATTTCCAGAGACAGCGGCTGCGCTAGCTGATTGGGGGCGACACTAACCTCGAATATGCTTAGCGTGTGGCACCAGCGAAAACACCTAGCGCGCACACCAATATTGCTGCTACCACGAACCTCTTCACGACACGACCCAGTACCCATCTACTAACCCGGACGACAGCCAAAATGAAGTTGTGAGTGCACCCCCCATCCTCCACAAATCCTGATGGCGCGCAATTTGACATGCTGCGATACTTCCTGAGTTGGCTCGCGGAACGTCAATTTTGCACCTGCCCAAACCCAGAACATGCGACAGAACAGCTGCTAACATATTTCTGCAGCCTCAAGGTCGGACGCGTTGTCGTACGTTTAAATCGCTCGAAATCGCTCTTTCGCACTCACTCACAGTCCGCCTAGATCATCACCCGGGGCCGCTATGCCGGAAAGAAGTGCGTGATCATCTCACCACTCGACAATGGCACCAAGTCGCATCCCTTCCCCCACGCTCTCGTTGCCGGTGTCGAGACCTACCCCTCCAAGGTCACCCGCCGCATGTCAAAGACCAAGCAGGCCAAGAAGAGCAAGGTCAAGCCTTTTGTTAAGCAGGTTAACTGTACGTGGGAGCCAGCGTGGTGAGAGGAACTTGCACTGACACAAGCAGACACTCACATCATGCCTACCCGCTACACCATTGAGCTCGAGAACCTGAAGGGCGTCATCTCCGCCGACACATTCAAGGAGGTTTCGCAACGGGAGGAGGCCAAGAAGACGGTCAAGAAGGCATTCGAGGAGCGATACCAGTCCGGAAAGAACCGATGGTTCTTCACTCCCTTACAGTTCTAAGCTTTCCTTCGGTTACGGCTGGGCGCAGATGGGCATGATTTGACACGGAAGATCCTGCATGAGCATGTCGGTTGTTATCATAGGGCGACAGGACCTCCAACCCGGCCTGTCATCCAGGCGTGTATTTCGGCTTGATAATCAAAGCATGAAAAATCCGGCATTCGGCTCAATTCACGAACTTCATGAAATGCACATGATTTTCACGTTGGCTTTCGTGCCCACCACCGGGTGACGAGTGTGATTGGCATGTGATATTGATACGAACTAGCGCTGCGTTCATCAGTCGTCGATTGCGTTAGCGACGCGAAACTCTGAATCATCATTATATTAGGCAGAACTATCAAAGATGAAGTGAGAGCCCTCTGCTAGGTTGGTTTGATACCGAAGTCGTCGTTCTTACTTTCAACCAACGACCAATTGGGCGATAACGCGATAGACGGTATGGTGCGAACATGGGCAAATGAAGTAGTTACTACGATGATAGTATCTGACATGGAGTGTAGGAGTTTAAGAGCTTGCACGGGATATCATTGTCATTACTCAGTCTAAAACTAATCACCCACACCGTCAGCAAGATGAAGTATGCCTAAGCAGGCACAAGAAAACTCCGCATTAAACCTCGCTTTCGCTTTTCCAATGAGACGAGCCTATGCGGCTCCGTAGTCTCTGGTAGTACAAGTCTAGGCAGCATACAGTCTAGACGGGGTCTAGCACGACGTCGACGGTGTATGGCTGCGCATCCATACCATTGCAGATCCTTGTAGTCGCCGCCACCCTACTGGTTAATCTCATCGACCTTCTTCTTCGTCTCCTCCTTGCTCTTGTTCAGGTAGGCCAACACAACGTCGCAGGCATCGCTGATCATCCTCAGCTCGAAGCTAACGGCCGCAACACCCATCTTCACGACGCCGTTGTTGTAGTGCGTCTTGTTGTACTCGTCTTGCCATGCTCCTTGTACATATGACACAGGCGAGAAGGCGTACTCCTTGAGTTTCGACGTGTCTTCCTTGACAATGGGGAGATGTGTTTCGAGCGTTGAGAGACCGCTGTCGCCAAGCTGATCTGCGCGCTCGAGATAGGGCGAGAGGTACGAGTAGGGTGTGCGCAGGTATGGGTGCAGGGGTGCAACAACGCTGTTGTAGGTGTTGCTGGCGAGAGTGAGGGCACGGGAACCGTAGGGGTTGGACTTGAAGGTCTCGACGCCGTCGTGGATGGCTGGATACGAGTTGAGATGCTGGTAGCTGTGTTAGCTCTGGGGTTCCAAGTTCTAGATCATAGCGGTTGTGAGTATGGAGGCCCCGGCCGGACTGCTCAAAGATCAAGGTATCCAAAAGATATCGTTCCCGGCATATGTTGCTATAGGACCAAGCTTGTCTTGCATCTTGAAGAGTCCAAGACAGAACCGATTGATTGGTTCGGGTGAACTTCTGCGCGTGCATCGTGGGGTACGTGCATCGTGTTACTGGTCCAAGTAGATTGCATCGTCTAGGCTAAAGACCCCGCGATTGGGGGGGCGAGGTCTCCTGATAGCAATGCCAAATAGCACTAACCCATAAAGTGGCTGTCGCGAAACCCTGTCTTGGACTCCCAGATCGATAGCGGAGGAGGATTGAAGCATGCTGGGTTCGGAGAGAACGGGCAGAGAAAAGGGTAGTACATACCGACAAGATTTTGGAGCTAGGCGTCTCGCCATTGGTCATGGGGGCTGACTTGTTGCTCATGTTGCCGTCGTCTGTAGCGTGCGGTGCCATGAATTGCAGTAGTAGATATGCAGTGTTTGTCTGTTTACTCTCGTAGAGGGTTAGAAATGTTGAATTGAACGGCGGTGGAGGAGTAACAGTAACGTAGAGAGAGAGGGGAGAAGACCTAGTGCACCTTATTATATGGCAAGACGCTATGATGTGACTGTATTTGGTTGGGAGCCTTGCTGAAAACGGCGTGGTCCAAGTGGCTGGGGTGAAACGGATGCAGTGACATGTGAAAGCGGTTATCGATAACGGTGTTTTTTTCGACGAGGCGAAGCTACCACAACGTCATCGCGCCGGGTCCGATGCTCGCAGCGCTTTGGTCTCGCATGTTGAGAGATTGATAGTGCGGAGTCGCTGCAGGCCAGAGTTACACAACACGTTATCTGCCATGCGTGCCCCGCGGCTTGCGCTCCATGTGCCGCGTACAGGTATGTTGCGACGGTGGGACAAGGCGTTGGGAAGCATGGTTGTATGCGCCTGGCATGTGAAAGAGGCGACGCTTTGGCCAGTCAGGAGCAGCGACATCAGATAAGGTCAGCCACGTCGCTCCCGTTGGTAAAGGCCGTGTTCGAAAGCTCGCTGATCCATGGCGGATGAGATACGGACGTGCCGGTCGTTTGTGTCGTCTCGTACCAAGCACGGTTTTCATTTGTGCGCTGCTATGCCGTGATCTACTTGCTTGTTTGAACCCTACCCTGCCTAAGCGGTACTGCTCCTCGAGCCAGTCTTTCGGCACTCGAGCATCTCGATTGAGGTTTCTTATCACGTCTTCACTTTCGATGCTTCCACTCAACTGCCGCGGCCATTTGCCCCGTCGTACGTGCCTCGTCCGTACGCCTACCGTGCAGCAGAGTGCAGGACGGCGCGCGTCGATAGCAAGTCTCCTGGGCGTGTTGAGATGGCTCGAGGTGGAGGGCAAACAGAGTCTTCAGGCCTCGTATCACATGTGAAAGTGGGGTCTCGTCGTCTGAGTATCCGAAATGATCACGTTCGGCGCCTTGGTGGAATGCACGAGTCGTATCGTGGACACACCTTGGCCGACTTTACTCATCGCCCCCTCCTGCTTTGGCGCTCGGTGATCATGGTGTTGCGGCTCAATCACCCCAAGAAGCAATTTCTTCTGGCCAGTTTTCCATAGCTCGGCTTTCGCACGTGGCCATGGCCATGATCAGCTGTCACCGAACCTCCTCGCAGCCGCGGCATGTGCTCGTAACGAAGTCGCGATAATCGGCATGCCTTCTCGACCGGGCGGGATACCCGGGAAGGATGCGATAAACGATGCGCACGCCACTTTTCACCACAACGGCTTGTTTTCACGTGTCTATGCATGGTGGCTGATTGACAGGCTCCTGGGTTAGGCGAGGACGGCTGGCATCGATGATCGCCGGTGTTTGTTGAGACTAGTTCAACGACATACGTTCTTGTGAAAGAGGAGAACGCCGCACCCAAGGTGGCGCAAACCGTCGGCACCCGTTCCCTGGTAAGACGGTGCGAGTATGGAGAAGCGCGCTAGTGAGCGGATGCTGATGGAGTTGCAGACGTTACGTATTCGTTCAGCCGCTCGAGATACCCACTCTCCTTGTGCCGTACGCATCTCAGACAAGACCAACCGACATCTCAACAAGCTCCACTCCTATTTTCATACGACGACCTCGTTCGCTGTTGCTCCCTAAGTTTGGGACTTTGCCCCACACTTGTCTGCATGTAAGCTTGCGGACTCGAGAACGCCAGAGGTCGATTCAACTAGTAAAACTACCCGCTGTGTTCTTCGTACTCGACATCTGCAAGAAACACCGAGATATTTGCGGGTGGAGTCAATCATAGAGTCAATGAATCCAATTGGCCTCCACTCAGGTTCAGTATAGTCTCTGACAGCCCTATTTCGAAACACGAGACGGCGAATACTCCTTTGTACCTGATCAATGTCTGCCGCCCCGTACAGCGAACCAGCTCCCCCGCTATGTAGTAATTGCCGCAGTCTTCTTGTACGTCCGGCCGAGGATTTCCACTTCAAGGATGATGTGGATGAAGTTTAGATTATTGTTCCAGAGGAAGAGCTTCTCAAAACCAAAGCTGATGGATGTCCTATTTGTGTACTGGGCTGGGAATTCCTTCAATATCCCCCCAGTAAACTTTACCGAAGTGACGGTAGTCCGCTGCGATTGACCCTTACCGCTGCACATCTACTGGATATTTCAGATCCCGAGGATTGTCCTGCATCCCAATTCACTGTGAACGAAATGATGCTATCGGTCAATCCCCACATACCAGTCGATGATCGAGAAATAGCTAGGCTAGCGGTCCGGGATAATGCTTTGAGTTGTGGTCGGATCACACATCATCGGTACAAGTATACTGCAGACGGTGTTGTCAGCAAGATTAGCCAGTGTTCTCTTTCCATAAATACCACACGCCTAGAGAGCAATTCTGGTACACCCGCAAGTTTGGAACTGATTGAAAAATGGATCAAAACCTGTTTTGAAAACCACCCACAATGCCGCCAGGCAAGCCAAGCAGACCACCCTGGCTCATGTCCCAGTCGTTTGATCGATGTAACCTCGCCGGGGCGGCCGAAATTGGTTCTCAAGGATGACATCCCGGTCAGTTCAATGGTATATGTTACTATCAGCCATCGATGGGGAGACTCGCGCATGCCAAATCTGTTGCGGGAAAATATTGAAGCCATGAAGTACGAAATCGTGATGGAATCACTTCCACCAGTCTTTCGAGACGCAATTCAATTCTGCAGTAGACTGCGAGTAAAATACCTTTGGATCGATGCACTTTGTCTTATTCAGGATGATGAAGCAGACTGCAAGAGCGAAATTCAGAAAATGGGTGGTATCTATGCTAACGCATACTGCAATCTCAGCGCTACGGCGGCTGCCGATTTCCTGTTGGCTTGTTCACTGATAGCGATACATCACACTACACTGTCTTTCCCATGGACGTCCAACGTCAAGGACTGACCTTTCATTGCTATGGCTATTCGGGAAAAATGCACGACCAACTCAATTATGAGCTTCTGATGAAGCGAGGTTGGGTACTCCAAGAGCGACTCCTGAGTCCACGTTCCATCTATTTCGGAAGTCAATTGAGTTGGGAATGCACATAAGTCCTTGCCAACGAGCTGTTTCCGGAGGGTATGCCGTACCAACGTATGCCTATATGGGGATTAGATACGCCTTACACGTTGAGCCGACTGTTGAATATAGATCCGACTATAGAAGAAAATGCCACCTATACTAGAGACTCAGGCGGGGAAGACCATGACACATTCGCTCTCTATGAACGATGGGCTCAGCTCGTAGAAACATACTCAGTTTGCGAGCTCACATTCGAATCAGACATGTTGCCAGCCATATCCGGTTTAGCGCACCGTTTTGCCAAATCGCTCGGAGATGTGTATCTTGCAGGCTTGTGGAAAGGCAACATTTGTGAAGGATTACTCTGGGAAGAAACTGGTGGCATGTATAACAACACTCCTCGTGTTCATCCCCGTAGTTATCGAGGTGAGTACTCGGACGCCTTTCAATATTTTTCTTCTTTCGGGAGAGCCTACTAATGCTTCGCGAAGCCCCATCGTGGTCATGGGCTTCGGTAAAAGGCCAAATCTTCTTTAGAAGAATTTATGACGATCAAGCCCTGAGGTTCGTGACTCTTCTGGATGCACCGACAACCTTGGCCGGAGAAGACCCGATGGGACAGGTCACGGGTGGTCATGTCCGTCTTTTCGGTCACATGTGCCGTCACTCTGGAAAGGACAGGCGTCCAGATCCGACGAATAGAACCTGGACAGGCGATTGGTACGATACAGAGGTCTATCAGCCCCCGGAACTGCTGCAGCGGGACCGATACTTACTTCCCTTCGTATCTGAAACCCCATTGCTGATAAACGATGAGACGGAGTGGCGAGCTCGATCCATCAGAGGCATTATACTCGAGTCGGTTCTAGGCGATTCCAATACATATAAAAGGTTGAGAACGTTTGCTCACCCTTGGGGACAGCATCGTACCCCAAAGGAAGTTTCCTTGTATCCAGAGTTTGCCGATTTTGACCTTTATGACTTTGAACGGCAGATCATTACCATAATCTAGCTGCGGTATATACTACAGGTTCTTAGCCATCGCCATTCGGTAACCCATGTGTGTGTTTCTGCCAGTCTCTGTGAGGATTTTCACGTCAGCCAAGCTGTTTGTCTCCTTTTCGTACATGTCGATACAGGTCATGGTACGAGGAGGCAAATGTGGAAGGAAACAACTGCATTGAATCTACTGGCCATGTATCAAGATGAAAGACTTTTTTTTCATTCACCATTTGCCATTTACTTAAACTACATGTATTACTATGACCGCCACAGTTCGCTCTTTTTTGAAAAAAAAACACGCCAAAAACACCCTCATAGTAGTAGCACGATGCAGACCAGCCAAACGAAAACGACCATGAATATTACTCTTGCCTGTGCTTCTTACCCTTCTTCTTCTTTGGCATCTCCTGCACAGGTTCAGGCTCCTCATCTGCTCCCGCATCCACATCCTCCATATCTACATCCTGCATCTGGATATCCTCATCACCACCTTCTTCCTCTTCCTCTTGTTCTTCTTCGGACTCGGACTCAGAATCGGAATCGCGCTTTCCACCAAGATCACCGACAACCACACGCTCTACTTCCTCAACGCCCTCCTTCAACGGATCTCTGATCTTGACAGGGGCAAGTACATCGAATGCACCCGTGCCAATACCACCCAATTTGCCCACTACAATACGCGCACTGGGGTTCTTGAGCTCGTCCCAGTCGCGCTCGAGAACCGCGTCCTTGAGAAAGCCGACCGTAGTCTCGAAACTCATCTTCATAAAGGGACTGACGTTGCCCTTGAGACCAATGCGGTTGAAGGGCGTGAAACCACCACCCTTTGTCATCGTATCGGCGATAAGGTTGAGATGGCGCTGGTCGACGCTGATACCGTGACCAGAGAAGACACCGTGCATCTCGCGAATGATAGTCGCGCGGGCGGCTTCTACACCGTAGAGATGCAGCATAGCTACAATGTCGTTTGTGAGAGTGCGGTTCACGTCGATGATGTGTGCGTATTCACGCATGGCGATGAGATTGGAGCCCTCAGTATTGATGACGTTCTCGGGCACGTCTTTGGACTTTGCAGAGAATTGGGCTGCTGTGATGCCGGGGATGACGTGGATAGTGGCGAAATTGACGGCCTCTTCGACGTGATGCAGCATGAGCAGCTTGGGTCTGGTGGCGGAGAATTCAAAGGTGATCTCACAGAAAGCGCCCTTGCGGTCGTCGAACTTGAAGTCGAAGATGTCGGGATTATCGTTGCAGATGCGCTCATGGCGGATATCAGAGGATTCGTTCGTAGGATCGATCATTTGTTCGTCCTCATCCTCTTCGTCTACATCTGCGTCTGGTGACGTGGCACGTGAAGGCTTGGGGCTACCACCGTAGGTTTCATCATCCTCGCTGACCTCATCATCTTTATCGAGTCTGGCGTTGGCAGCCTGCTCCTCCTCCTCTGGCTCTTCATAAGCCACACTGTCCTCGCGCCTGCCTCGGTCCTTAGCGTGAGTGGTGTCGTTATCGCCCTCACCGTCGTCACTGTCATCATCTTCAGGACCACCTTCTCGACCAGCTCGGAAGCTATCCTCGTTTTCCTCGACTGTCTGTTCGTTACTCCTACCAGTCTTCTCGCCAATGTTGGGGATACCAGCTGAGTTCGCCGTGGACAGCGATTTATTCTCGCCCTTCTTCTTTAGGTCCTTACGGATCTGCTTATGTAAGCGTGGACAGAACTTTCTCTCGATTGACTCGGCGACATCGCGAACTTTGATGGCGTACTCCTTGGTATATTCATTCTTCGGGTAGAAATCAAGACGAATCTTATAGCTTCTCGCCTGTGAATAGTGGGTACCCGCTCCGAAGGTTTCAGTGACAGTGACCTTGTCTAGCACAGCTGAGAGCGGTAGACGTGTGATACTCTTGGCGAACTTCTCGCAGTCTTCTTTGGATAGCTCAGGATGTGGGTACAGTTGCATCGACGGTGTAGAGATGTTTGCACTAGCAGTCATTACGATTTCTCGCAGACGTGGAATACCCAGTGTGACGTTCTTCGCCGAATGACCTGCCAAATGGAAGGTGTTGAGCGTCATTTGTGTCGAGGGCTCACCGATAGATTGGCCAGCCACGACACCAACGGCTTCACCGGGCTCCACAAGAGATCGGAGATACTTGAGGTCGAGCATTTGTTCAAAGGTTCGCTTGAGAATTTCGCCTTCTTCATCCTTTTTCTTGTTTTTAAGTAGCTTGTCGGGGTTTGTATCGCAGTACTACGAACAGTTAGCATTGAGAAAAGAGGTAGAAGACGAAAAGACCTACCTCTCGCTTGGCTTGCAAGAATAGTTCGGATGTACTACCACTGTGCCGTGAAGGTGTATACACCGCTGTGACAGGATCCATGGATGTAACATCACCCTTCCTAGCCTTCTTTGCCGCCTTCTTGTTGTGCTCCACTGCTTCGGCGCTAGAGACTCGTGGATAGGCCTCTGCTGTATGGAGAGTTTGAGCCAGAGAATAAAAGTTCTGGGCTTGGAACTTGAAGTCATTGAGATACTTTTGCTTTGTGGTGTCGAGACCGTCCTCGCCATAGAGAAACTGGACGATAGTGCCATCCGAATCGCGCACCGAAGTATCGTATTCAACGCGAAGACCTTCCATGCCCTTGATAATGCACCTTTGCAAGTAACCGGAGCGCGAAGTCTTCACAGCAGTATCAATGAGACCTTCTCTGCCAGCCATCATATGGAAGTAGTACTCCTGGGGCCGAACACCAGTCAAGAATCGGTTTACGATGTAGCCACCAGCTCGCACACTTGTTTCAAAAGGCTTGAAGCAAGGCAATGTCTTACCACTGACCATGACGGGAACTCTTCGACCTTCCAGGACTTGCTGACCAAGATTACATGAAATTTGGTTGGCATTGACCATACTACCCTTTGCACCAGAACCTGTCATGGCTTGCATTTGGTTCTTCGGAAATGCCTTGATGAGCTTGTCGGGGAGTACGGCCGCAGTGACTGCTGAGGAGATCTTGCTGTTTGCGGTGTTCATGAGCAAATCAAGGCCGTGCTGCTTGGTATCGTCACGCAAGACAGCTTCAAGTCGTCGCCGTAGTTCCGGGTTGGTAGGGTCAATCTTCTCGGCATCTAGGGTAACATATTTGGAGGCGACTTCGAAGCCAAGCTTTTCTGCTTTCCGAAGCTCTTCCAATCTTGCCCTATCACCCTCTTCAGTAAGGATAAGATCCTCGACACCACAAGAAAAGGCACCCATATGAAGCATCTTGGTAAGCAACCGACCAATAATACTGAGAGCTCGACCGGCTATAGTCTCGCCGTAAGCCTCGTATATGCCGTTGATCAAGCCACCTGCGGCAGGTCCAATCTGACCCTTATCCATGATACCGGACAGTAGGTGGCCATCCTTGACAATGACGATTTGTTCTTCGCTGTGCACGCCCCAAAGTTTGCCGTTTGTAGATGACTTTGATGTAAGGGTCAGTTCTTGGTATTCTGCGGGTTTGATGTTTTTCAGAACGGTCGTGATGATCTGTTTACCCGTCCAGAGAGGCCTAGGCTTCAACACGGCAGGGCTTATGGTCTCCAGTCTGCCCGAAGTTGTATGTCCATCCTCCGGTCGTAAACTAGAGTAGAGTAGCTGATGGTACTCTTCTCTTGTGAAGAAAGTATCCTTGTTTGAGAGCCAGACTCCCATGGAGATATGATCCTGGATGAGACCACGCAGGGGCTTTCCAGCAGTTGCAGACAGATACTGATGATCAGTATCCGCTATTGTCATGGCCTCAGCCCGGGCAAGCTCGTTCTGAGGGAAATGCATATTCATTTCGTCACCGTCGAAATCGGCGTTGTACGTGTTACAGTTGGCGTAATGCATGCGAATGGTTTTCTCTCCGGGCAGGACACGAGCTCGATGCGCCATCATTGACGGCTTGTGCAGTGTCGGTTGTCGATTCATGATTACAACATCGCCGTTGTTCAGATGGCGATGCACCTTCTTATTCCTGGCCCCATTTGAGTATGAATTGGTAGGTGCCAGCAGCTGGTTGGCCAAGGCTAATCGCTCCTCATAGCTCTTCTTCCTCAGTGAAATGACCTGTCCAAATTCGTTCTCGATGGCATGCGCCCCCGGCCATTTGTCAGGACCGTTGAGGACAGCTTCCTTGAGGTCGTAAAAGTTGTGGTTCGTAACTGGCTCAGGATACGTCAGCTTCTTGGCGAATACTGGAGGGACACCGATCTCGTTGGTCTCAATGTTCGGGTCAGGAGAAATGACACTGCGTGCGGCGAAGTTGACTCGTTTTCCCATCATGTTCTTTCGGAACAGACCCTCCTTTTTCTCGAGACTTTGCTTAATACCATCGGCATTCAGGATTGCAGCACGACCTTGCACAGGGTTGGCGTCGCGATCGATGAGCGCATTGACGACGCCCTGTAGGTTCACGAACTGGGTCTGCATATCGTCAAAGTTTCGTTGCCGGTAACCTAGTTCGTTTGGTCGACCCTGCATCTCGTGGCTGATCTGGCGGATGGTTTCGCAGGCTTCAAGAATACCCTTGTAGAGCTTGTTCTTTGAGGATTCGGCAATAGAGTCGCCCGTCTTGTCTTCTGGCCTGTACTTGTTGGGAGGAACAATGACAGCCTGGGTGAAGAACATGTCGGGGCTCACATCGACGAGAGACTTGGACCCATACGGGCTGTAAAGCAGTCGCATCATCTCAGACTCGTTCTCGAAGAGCAATGTCATAGTCGCCTTGACTTCTGTTGCGCTCACGTACTCCTGTGCATTTTCCGCTTCTTGGGTTGCGGGCTTTGTCTTTCGTGCCATGCGTGACTCAGTGGCAAGGAGTGAGCCATCGGCTTGCTGCATATCCATGTCCATGTCCTCATCCTCGTCCGAGACTGGGTCCAGGTCTGCCACGCCCTCGTCAGCATGTACGTGCTGGTTCTTTGCTTTTGCATCCCGGCGAGCGAGGATGTCTAGGGGATTCTGAATGCGCTTTTCCGCCTGAGTCATCTTCGCTTTATCCTTCTGGCTCAAAGGTTTCCGGAAGATCTTGATACCGCGGTCCTTACGGTACGATGGACTGATGCCCTGGCAGTTTCGGCAACTCTTGTGCTTGACTAGCTCTGCGTAGAAATCTTTGAGCACCTGCCGCCGCGCATCGGAGATGGTCTCATTCTTTTCGCGTGCTATCCTTGCCTCATTTTTGGAGATGCCGGCTCGCTTCATGCACCGCTTCACGTAGTTGTTTCGCTGTGAGATGATGTCGTCATTGTCGTTATCATCGTCGTCATCCGAGTCGGGGGCATCTCCCTTGGCCGTCTTGCCTTTCTCGAGGTTGATGTGCTCGTGCATGTCGTTTGCTTCTTGCACGAGTCCACATCTTATTAGGCGCAGCTTTGAGACGAATTCGTTGATGGTTACGCGGGCGAGTTTGGTATGATGGCAGTATGCGCATGTACCACGAAGTAGCCGCAACAGTTGGTCCATAAAGGTTAGGTGGTATACAGGTACAGGAAGCTCAATATGGCCGCAGTGACCAGGGCAGCCCAGGAAGGTGGTGAGGCCGCATGTTCCGCATCTTGAAGCTTGTCAGTAGGTTTACGGAGGCTTTGATACGCCTATTGAGCTCACGGATTGTCCAAGAACGCGCCCAGGGCAGCATCGTGCAAACCGCCGGGTACTGGGTGCAGCAGCGAGTCGAATGTGGTCGGGTTTGTTATGCGCTTCACCGAGAGCGACTTGATGTCTTTTGTAGTGAGAAAGCCAAACTCGACACCATTAATGGCCGAGGATGTTGGCTGATGGGTGTTCATAGTGCCGCCTGCTGGACTGTTGCGCCTATTCTCCAAAGCAATCCGCGCGCAAAGGCGATTGAAGGTCTTCGTAGTTAGCAGCGCGAAACTTGCGGGGAGTTTTTTCGGGACCAAAAAAGTTCTACCAGGGTTTAGCCGGCACATGCGCCAAGGCGCTAGACAGGCAACAGCGTGGATTTCGCGTTACTCTCGCTTTCATCATCACCACACCCCCACTCAACTCGGCATCGCGCATAATCTACGAGCGCCATTAGTCCGAAGCGCATATAGTGAACTGGAGCAGGCTTGCGAGGCGATCCAGCGACACCATTGCGCCAACACATTCTCACCCCAGCTCTTCGCGCCCATACCCGTACCACAAGGCCGACCGACGACTACACCACCGTAACCCATCATGACCATGGCGGAGAAGCGCCCATACCCTGAGGGACAGGGTCCAAATGGCGACGCCAAGCGCCCAAAAGCATCAGATGCCGTCGAAGCAGCAAAGGCCAAAGCAAAGGCAAAGGCCGCTGAGATAGCAGCCCGTTTCGCGAAACCAACAGCCCCTACGACGCCCACACCCCCGCCGGCTGGTGCGAGCAGCTCGGTCCAGGATCGAATGGCGGCTATGAAGGCCAAGATTGAGGCCATGAAGGCAAATTCGGCAGGCACCGCCAAAGCTCAAACCCCCGACTCCACTGGCCCACGCTTTGCGACAACACTGGGCAATCGCCGTTCCGAGACGCCCATAGTCGATGCGAAGCCCAAAGACGCCACACCCAAGCAGAAGCAACACGATGAGGAGACTGAAAACCCCTACTTCGACCCAAAGAGTGCCGCTCTCGCCAAGAAGAGGGGGCCCCGCGTCCTGGCCTTTAACGAGCACGGCAAATATCTCGACCAGGCCTCCAAGTTACGCGCTCAACGCCGATTAGAACAGATCAAGAAGACTCTTGCCATCCAAGCCCGCCGTGCCGGTCTCGATGAGAACAGCGAGCGTGGTTTCCTAGTACAGGCACCTCCTGAAATTGAGTGGTGGGACGAGGGAATACTAGCTGAGCCCAACTATGACTGTATGGATGACCCGTCCAAGGTCAAAATTGAAACCGACGACTCCATCATCACTCTCTACGTCCAGCATCCGCCTCTGCTCAAAGCACCTCAGGATCAGCGCCTAATCCAAGTCAAGCCCATGTATCTCACTACCAAGGAACAGCAAAAGCTGCGAAGGATGCGCCGCGCAGCTGATCTCAAGGAGCACCAAGCCAAGATTCGTCTCGGTCTCGAGCCACCTCCACCGCCCAAGGTCAAGCGCGGAAACATGATGCGAGTCATGGGTGAACAAGCCATCGCAGATCCTACCGCTGTCGAGATGCTTGTCGAGGGACAGATCCAGCAGCGCCATGATGACCATGTCCATGCGAACGAGGAGCGGAAGTTGACCAAAGAGGAGAGGCAAGCCAAACTTGCTGCCAACCAGGAAAGAGACGCACAGAAGGGTCTCTACATGTGCGTGTTCAAAGTCAACACACTTGCTTACGGAAAACATCGCTTCCAAATTGACAACAACGCAAAGGAGCATGCGCTTACCGGTATCACACTCTTTAACCCTGACCTCAATCTTGTCGTCGTTGAGGGAGGTGCATATGCAATCAACAAGTACAAGAAGCTCATGCTCCACCGGATCAAGTGGCACGAGAACGGACCGCCTACCGAGAACCAGGCCGAAAAGCAAGCTTCAGATCCGCAATGGCTGAGGCCGGTCACTGATAATGGTGACGTGAAGGATCATTCATCCAACAAATGCATCCTCATCTTCGAGGGCGAAATCAAGGAACGCTCTTTTCGAAAGTGGGGCTCAAGAGTCTGCGAGACTGCTGGAGAAGCTCGCGAGACTCTTGGTAGAGCCAAGCTAGACAGCTTGTGGGCGCTTGCGAAGAGCAAGGAGTACGAGTAGAGTGGCCAATTTGCGGATTCGACAACTTCTTCTACCCAGTATTCAGCGGATGTATACACTTCGGCAGTGCCCTTGGGAATAGCGAACCTGGGATGGGCTTCTTTTCAAGCTGAATGTAAGTTTACTCATAACACCATAGTTTTGGAATATACGTATTAATGCGCCCCTCCTTTGATCCAGCCGCGCAGTTGTGATGTCCTGCAGAACTCGAACCACTTGCCGCAGGATTGCCGCGCACTTTTTACTGCAGAGCCAATTCCGACATTCTCGTGTTATTTCCTCTTCTTTTCGAAAATGCAATGGTAAGAAGCCCTACTGTGCTCTAGTTAGTAATTCCACATGCGGCCTATGCCCATGCATGAGCGTAGGTACATCTCTGCGTCTGTTCTCATTTTGCCGTCAATTTTTTCAAGTCACATCTTTCGTCTCCAAAATCCTGGTCTTCTCTTCTACTGCAACCTTCTTGCTCGTCTTGATGTTTAGAGCGACGCATCGTGCATGTGTCATGTCTCGTGAGTATCATCGTCAGCACCCAGGACTAGCAACATCATAGGCCAATCGCAAACGCGACCCACGGTGCCATACATTTGAAGGGATCTTTGTACAAGCCGGAAATTCCAGTAAAAAGCCATTACGCGCATGCACTACGATTAGACTGTAGGCTTTGCTGATATGCCCACTTCAAGAAATACGAGCACAACATTAGGAAAGGAAACTTCAAACTATCCATATCCCCGTTGTGAGAAACAAGTGTGTTATGCTTGGTGATTTTATAAACCACCTCGGTTGCACACCGGTATCACGACCATTATAGTAGCGAGTGCCAGAGTTCACTCCAATTCGACGTCTGTATAAACATTGAGCAAAAAAAATACTCTACACAATTCCCCACTATACACAGTTCAGTCTACCAGCCACTTCCCTGACTTGCGCATTGTGGTCACCCATGCATTGTATTCATTTGCGAGAGATTTAGACGCAAGTCAAGGTATATCGTGAACCTTTCTTTGTGGGCTGCTTTGATGCTGAACTGAATTGATTGGGGACGTTGGGTTTACGATAATGTAATGTTCTATGGAGCAACGATGAGATAGAGAAATGTCTGTTGGCATGAGAAAGCAATGGGATGAATGTGAGTTTAATGTGAGTTGGAAGATGGGACTGCATTTACTTGCTCTTTGCGGGAGGAAAGGGAGGGGCGGGTATCACAAGGTTCACGAACAGTGACCGGGTACTCGATTAAGTAACTCTTGTTGGATATCGTAGGATCGTTGACAAACGACTACTCTCAACAAAACCAAAGACAAAGGAAAAGGTAGCTATCAAGCTATACCCGAGAGAGAGAAACCACCAAGAAGGCAGGTGACGATGGTTGATGTCAACCACAAATACCTATACATGAATCCATTCATCTTCCATGTGAATAGTTCCCGACATGCTTTTTCAAGGCCGTATCCAGGCAACATCCCGAGGGAGGCTGATATACAGAGCGAAACCTATGTGGCCTCACCTGTCCCATCGACTCCTTCCACTCCACTTCCAAGTCACGTCCTCACATTTACACCCTATTTCCTTCAGCAATCTTTCTTCAAGCACCCTTTCCTTGCAGTCTCTCAAACTACAATCATGAAACAACCAAGCGAGGACCACGAGTATTGCGAGAAGTGACCAGATAGGTGGGACGATTTCGTGCATATCCCAGGTCGCAATGGCACATGTTACTAACACACACGCCAATGCCATGCAGATACAGCGAAGCACTGTGGCGGTGCGGAAATCGTTGCGCGATGTCGTCAAAGTGAAGAGATCGTGCGAAGCCGAATGTATGGGTAGCGGGATTGGGCTTTTGATGTCGACGAGAAGGCCGCATTTGTCATCATCGAAGTAGATATGTGTACGCATACGTGCGTAGGTGTATGCAGCTAATGTTACAAAGAGAGTCATGGTCAAAAACTCTGAGTTGTTGATGTACGTTGTGTATGGTGTGTCAGTGCTGATAAAGTATCGAAGCCAAAGCACATGGATGGTATTGTCGATGGCATGGTAATAGGACAGTCTGACAGCGATGTCGTGCCACGGCCGAAAGATGCTCCCATAAGGATGGTACGCACCATCCACTTCCTCATCACCAACCTTCTCCGATGTAAAGATCCAGACTGGTCGTCCGACTCGATCATACACCGTGCGAGTGCCTTCTTCGAAGTAGTAGTCTTCGTAGAAGCCTAGGTACGTCCAGTTCCACAAGGGACACTCAACCAGTATCCATATACACGGGTGACTTCCTTCACAGAACAATTATCTCATAACCCCGCATGCGAAAACGTCCCGGGATGACACTCACCGCACTGTCCGGAAACAGTACGATAGCTGCTCTGACTACCTTCACGTCATCATCGTCTTGCAATCACATGGGCAAAGCTCTACCGGGAAAGCTACTGGAGCAACTGTCCCCCTGCAATTGCACGTGTAAAAGAAAACCCTGACAACTACCGTGATACTATTCCAAAACATCTCAGTGTTCACCCTGATGACCTTCAGGGTACCTGTCATCTCACAAACGTGTATGCAAATGACTACCCTGGCAGCTACCATGATACTGTGCTGCTGCGTGTCTGCGACTACCCCGACTACCCTCACAGCATCGTCAATCCTCAACCCAACATCCAAAGTTGCACCCTGACAACTACCGCAGCATCCAGTCGTCACTTTGCAACCGCCACGTGTAGTTACTCTCAATCACTATTTCAAACATCACACTAATCATGACAAGTGCGTAACACCTACTTCCCCTCACAAGAGGGGCATACATCTATATTCAACTAGAGAGATGTAAAAAACAAAAATGATGAATGAAGCTATGTACAAAGTGAATAACAGCAACAACAAAATGCAAACAAAAAAACAGTCAAGAATCACACAGGCCACAAAACCTGGGTTCGTATTAAGCTATCAAGGGTAGAGCAAGGAAAATAAGACTCCTGCAACATAGAAGAGAGAGAGAAAGACGGAGAGATTAGGTAATATCAAGTCTTTGATAATCCATCAATGTTCTCTAGCAACCAAGCCTCTATATTCAAAAAAAGCGTTGTGCTAGAGTCCCAACTACAGGTAGACATATTAAACACCCAGATACGTTCCACTGGATATCTTCTTGACGGCAGCCACAGGCTTCCATCCAATAGTCGGGGTGGGCGGTGCCGTTTCATCAATGTCGGCAAAAGGGTCATCTTCAACCTCATCCTTTTTGGTCACCAGTGACGTGCTCATGCTGACACCGAGACCGCTACCCAGTGACAACGATTGCTCGTCGCTAATCTCCCATCGCGCTTCCGTGTTTCCAGGATTTGCCTGGCCTTCTGTAACGAAGCGTGCGCGGAGGGTCTGCGGAGCCGAATCTTTGAAGAGAGTTACGTCGCCGAGGCGCCAGTAGATGAGCCCTTTGTCACGGGAGAACGTGCCTGTAGGCTTGGATTGGCAGGACAAGGCTTTCGATCCGGGCTCGAGTCTAATGACAAGGACAAGGTTGCGGATAGTGATGCTTGTTGCGCCACCGAGCTCGAATCGGGGGTTGAGCGAGTAGTGGAGGATGGCGGAGGTTTGTGTGGGCTCTGATTTCCACGCCGGCGCCAGGATGATGGGTGGGAGTGAGCCTATGTTGCTGTCTTCAATGTGCAGCTGGTAGTGAAAGGCGACCGATGTCTTCATAATCTTGGACAAATCCACAGTGTAGGTGCCTGGGCTATCTGCCGACTGTTCAATGAAAGCAGGGTTGGGTGCTACCTTCTCGAGCACAGAGAAATTCTCCAGGCGTATACTCTCGGTGCCGAAAGGGGCGGATATGTCGATGGGATTGTATGCAAGCGCGACTTGACCGATAACCATTGCTTTGGTGACGTTACCCTGTTCAAACCAAGCACTGACAGTCTCCACTAGTGACGCATTGAGCCCTGGTTCATGCAGGTCCGGATGCTTAACTGTAGTGCTAGCGGAGCTACTTAGCGATCGGCCCGACCGGATAGATTGTGTATCTGACGTAGCATGGTCTTCCGACAACAATGAGCGATGCGGAGGCTTAAAAGCGGGAGAAACAGGTTGCTGGGGCAGAGGAGGTATAGGCGTAGGGAAAGTCGCAGATCCAGGGCCAGAGGCTAGGCCGGAGTCATCAGTTGGGAGCGGAGGCACTTCTCCAATACTTTGGAGGTCTGGCATTGCGGGGTTTGCTACGAATATCGTGTTACGAACATCGCGACGGCCACGCAACGTACTCGAACGCTTGGGCTGGGCAGCTTGCTGATTGCAGTTAGCACTTGTGTACTTTGTGATTGAGTACAACATACTGCGCGCAGAGTGTTCACCAGGTTCGCGGTAGCCGCATCGGCATCCCCATCCTCTTCCTGGATAGGTGCATTTCGAATATCGAGTTTGAATTGAGGTTGTGAGCCTCCTTCGCTATTCGCGCTACTTTCGGTTAGCTAGTCGGTTTTTAACGAAAAAAGAAAAGAAAGAGTGTGCTTACTATCCTGCTTCCCTCTCCGCCTCAGTGATGGCATCGACGGCGGATGGTGGCACAGAAAACCCGTCGGCATCCTTTTCGGGTTCTGGCTGGGTCTCCACAATCGGGGGTGGAGAGAAGGGCTCATTGAGTTCAGGTATCGAGTCCTGTACAGGTGTGGTTCCATTCACGGCGTTTGGAGTCTCAGTCTCGGTGGAAGACTCCGGTATGGTACCGTTTGGGCCACCATCTGTGCTGGCCTGGCGGGTGAGACTCGGGGAATCTGATCTCTGGGAGATACTGGGTCGCTGGGAAAGGCGTCTCAGAGGTGAAATTGGGCGTTCAGCGGTAGAAGCCAGGGATGAGCCTTGGTTTTCGCGATCCTTGGACTTGCCCTTGCCAAACCCACCGAAAGCCGAACCCAGGTTTGACGACGAGCTTCGTTCGGGTGACGCGGCCCGTCCATAGGGATGCGCGCTTTTCCGTCGACCTAGTACGGTCCCAAGTCGCTTGAGGGGGTTCGAGCTGTGTTTTTCCTGCACGTTTGCGCTCTTCTGGCTCCCGTTGTCATCTGGCGCAGTAGGCGAGGTTGGACCCGGTATTGGTGGCGGGGCCAGGCCCCTCGAAGGAGTGCCACCTGTGTTGCTCAGCTTGCGCGAGGGTGGAGGAGCCTCTCCACTCCGCATTCTCAGCGACCATGTCTGTATCTCGTCGGCGGTTTCGATGTTGAGCATGGCGTTCAGCGCGTCCTCGGTGGTGGTCCGGCTGCGCTCTACCTGGTCCACTTCGAGTGTCTGGAATTGGGTAAGGGCGTCGCGGAGGTGGTTGAGGCGAGTCTCGTCAATGGCCTGGAGTTGTTCAAAGACGTAGGGCGCTTGCGAGTCCCACTGAAGCTCGGCCTTTTCAATGTCCTGTACGGCATCGGCTACGGCAGACGCTTTGGCCTTCGATCCCTTATCCCGAAGTTTAGCTTGCTTCTTCTGGGCGGTGTCAATGTCCTTTGCAATTGCCGCGAGGTTTCCCTGGATATTGGCCATGGCCTGTATTTCTCGATTGTTCACGGCGAAGTCGCGCAGGGGGCGTTCGACATCGGCCTCGATGCGGGAGGCGAGGTGCGCATGCGAGTGAGCGACGGCCTCGGTTGCGCTGACCATCTTGTGCCATGGCGTGGTGAATATGCTGCCCCCCAAGTCAACCAGTCAGTCAATGCGCCTGAAAAATCATGGGAGGACATGTACCCAAGATCAGAGGATTCATCCGGCGGGTGCTTGTTCGCGAGCTTGCGCAGCCCGGTGACATATTGTTCTTCTACGCGACGGCGTTCCTGCGCATTAGTGAGCCTCGGCGGGAATGCGCACTCGATGGCATGGACGGACCTGCAGCCAGTCGGCAATGTGGTTGTTTAGCTGGCCGACATGTCGCATGCGACCGTCGAGCACCGTCACGGCTTGGCCGGGAGAGAGCGACGTCTGTAAGTGGGAGTGAGCAGATGGCAGAGGCACTTGGGACCGGCGACTCTCACCAGCATTGCTGGGTATTCTTTGCGTTGGAGCTCCATGGCGTGGATTGGGTGGGCAGGCGCACAGCCTCAGCGTAGCTATTCGGTATATTCACATAGAGCGGATGCTCGGCGGGCGTTGTCCCAAGTGTCGTGGAGCTTGTCTGTCGTGACTGCGCTGTCAGTGGTGGCTTGGGGCAATTCCAAAGCGGTCTAGGACAAGGCGGCGGTTGTGCCCGGGACTGACTGACGTAACCTTGGTAACGATTAGAGCCCAAGTCTATGCTATACATCCCTGGCCCTGCTGGAAGCTTGGAGGAAGCTCGTGAAACACGTTAGAACGCCTCGAGCAATCGCATGAATACGGGCATTTTAGTTTTTGAGTTTGAGCAGGAGAGCCTGCATGTTCACTGCCGGTACCGGGCGACTGGCCTTGGGTAGTGTCGGTACCTGATTCGGGCATACTCACGTGCCTCGATGGCCTCGACATCGCATCTGGTGCCCAACTCACACACATCTCTGCTGCGTGGTCCTTATATTGCATTCTAGAGCTACGTCGACGTGGATTGCACCATGGCCTCCTCGGATTGGCGGTCGAGTCTGGCATTCTCTGCGCGCCTGTTGGCCGTCTCCCAAATGCAAGTACCATGCCTACGTTGCCGTTCTAGGAAGACCTGGTAAGAAGCTTGCATTCATACCAGTGACTGAAACATTCTTGTTTTTGCTAGTCTAACCGCCTGGCAGAACTTCTGCCTACCAGTCAGCGGACCCATCGCTGTCCATGACCGAGGCTCGGATCGAGGCTACTAAAGCTGAAGCAGCCATTTACGGCGAAGCCCAATCGCTGGTAACCACCGTCTCTAACAACATCAAGCCTCACGCATAACAAGCACGCAGGGAGATTACGAGAGATTATGCAACGAGAAAACATCGAGCTTTCCCAGACCTTCGCTCGAGTTCCCTACGTCAGAGGTCAGAGAACACACCATGCATCAGTCGACACCCATTAATCTCTGCTCTAGGACGAGGACTATGTGCCCACGCCGGGCGGGAAGCCTATTGGGAAGTACCACAATGCCGTCTACCATCGTGAGGGTCTCTTTTCTGTCGTCTACAAAGCACCCGCGCTAGGGCAAGACAGCTACTTTCCTGCAGAGTCCCCGGCCAAGAGCAAGCTGGTTGCCCTGAAGATCACCACGCCGTCGGTAATGGAGCCGCCGCACGACTCGAAGCGGGAAGCCAAGGTTCTCAGCCTTGCAGCGTCAGACCGTGTCATCCCTCTCCTGGACACTTTTCGTGAAGACGGAAGTCACTTTGTTTTGGTGTTTCCTTTCCTCCGCTATGACTTTAGCGATCTGCTGCGGGACAAAAAATTGTCAAAAGCCCAGATCAAGACGTGCTTGAAAGACCTGTTCACTGGCCTGGCCGACATCCACAGTAAAGGAATCATCCACCGGGACATCAAGCCTTCCAACATCCTTCTCAAGGCGCTGGACGGACCCGCATATCTCTCGGATTTCGGCATTGCATGGGCACCCGAGGCAACTGGCTCAGAGCCGGCGGACTCGAAGATTACGGATGTTGGCACTACCTGCTACAGGCCCCCTGAGCTACTGTTCGGTAACCAGCAGTACGGCTGCAGTCTGGACATGTGGGCTGCCGGGTGCACAGTTGCCGAAGCACTAGACCCTGAACACGAGACGCTATTCGATTCCGGAGAACTGGGGAGCGACCTGGCCTTGATACAGAGTGTGTTCAAGAAACTAGGGACACCAAATCTGCAGGTTTGGCCGGTGCGTAGTGTAGCTTGAGCACTTCCGAGTTTTGCTGACTGGAGTAGGAGGCAGCGGGTTTCCGCGATTGGGGCAAGGTGCAGTTCCACGAGTATCCGGCACAGGACTGGGCTGTGTTGCTGCCAAAGTTGTCCGAGGTCGAGCGTGATCTCGTCGGCAGCTTGGTTAGGTACGAAAGTGGCGCGAGAATGAGTGCAGCCAGGGTAAGTCGATGGTCAATATCTCAGCCACGAAGACGCAGCTGATAGTAGTAACGCTAGGTTCTCGAGCACGCCTACTTCGCTTGATGAGTGGGGATATTGAAAAGGAAACATCCGATGATGGGCTTGCATGCATCAATATACAATATGGTAATTTCCATGGTTCTCTACCCGGGGGCGCGACGTATCGGATATCTGCAAAGAATACATACACCGGAGTTTGCATACAGTGTATATTCCAACACGGCTGCTTGAGTAATTTGAAGGTAGATACAAATGCAATAATTCAAAATGAAAGATTTTGTGCCGTAGCCATACAGGTTTCGTAGACGTGCTGGTAATTTGTATCGTGGGCGAGTGGAAGTGCAAGCAAGGCCGGCAAGGCAGGAACTAGTGATGCAGGGTTGACCCTCCGCAACCGACGATGCAATGGCATCACCATAGCAAAGCAGGCTGGACAACAAACGGCATTGACCCCTGCATACGCTCAATAGCCCATCGTTTTCCGGATATATCCCCCATCTGCGGTCGCGTGCATGTCGCCGCCGTCCAGATAGTAGTCTCCCGGCCCCGGCCTCTTGTTACAGCCCCTCCTGCCACGGCCGTCCCACATTGATCACCGCCCCAGCAGACCCGGCAATCGAACCAAGATGGCGTTTCTCTTTCGGAACAAGCAAAAGAACAACCTCGAGCTCACGCGGTCCATCAAAGAGCTCACGCTGCGGCTCGGACAAGAGGACAAGGCCAACCCCAAGGTGCGGCTGCACAAGCACAAGCACGGCGACGAGGCAGCTGGGAAGCATGGCTGACATGTGACAGTTGGAGGAAGGGCTTGCGCTGGACCTACAGCAAATGAAGATTAGGCTTCAGGGCACACCCGGTACTGTTGACGCTTCTTCAGCGCACCCCGTACACAGCGCTGATGCCCCCCAAGACATAGAAGTCAACCCCGAGGCTGTGTTCCAACTCCTTACCAACATCTTGAACGAAGATCTGCTCTACGCCCTGGCAGTGAATATCCACAAGCTGCCATTTGAATCGCGCAAGGACGCCCAAGTCATTTTTTCGACCGCATTCCGGTACAAGCCCGCCGGCCAGGCAAATCCCCAGGTACTAGAGCATGTCGTTGCGTACCGGCCGGACATAATCATTGCGCTATGCAGAGGCTACGACCGGCGGGAGAGCGCCATGCCATGTGGCGGCATCCTGCGAGAGGCGCTCAAGTTTGATGCAATTGCCGCCCTCCTCCTCTACGACGAGCCCATGGAGGATGGCCAGACTCTGGACCTAGGCAGCGTAAACCCGGACCTGCCCGCCTCTGGCAACGGCGTGTTCTGGAAGTTCTTTGGATGGATAGACAAGGGCGCCTTCGAGGTCAGCGCAGATGCGTTCAACACATTCAGGGTAAGAGGTTTGGTGTCAGTCCTGTCAGGGTCACGGCTGACATGTTTACAGGAGATTCTGACAAGGCACAAGCCACTGGTGGCAACATTTCTGCAAACAAACTTTGATGCCTTCTTTACCAAGTACAATACGATGCTGGTGCAGTCTGAAAGCTACGTGACTAAGCGGCAGTCGATTAAGCTCTTGGGAGAGATCCTACTCGACCGGGCCAACTACAATGTCATGACGGCCTACGTAGACTCTGGCGAGAACCTCAAGATCATCATGAAGCTGCTTAGGGACGACAGAAAGATGATCAACTACGAAGGGTTCCACGTCTTCAAGGTGAGTGGTTGTGCTGGCTGCATGCCAAACCTCAAGCTGACCCGAGCAGGTCTTTGTCGCCAACCCGAACAAATCAGTCGCAGTGCAACGGATTCTTATTAGTAATCGTGAAAGATTGCTGCGCTTTCTGCCTGCCTTTCTCGACGACCGAACTGAAGACGAGCAGTTCATAGACGAAAAGGCGTTTTTGATCCGGCAGATTGAGCTGCTGCCGACAGCACCTGTCGCGCCGCAAAAGGCGGTAACGATGTAGACAGGCAGGGCCGGATGCTTTGTTTTTTATTCTTCGGGTTGCATACCACGGCGTTTCTAATTGGAGGTGGGTTTTCCAGGGCGTATTCCCCGTAGTAGGCGCAGGTTCTGCCAGTAAGGTTTAGACGTGGGGCATGCATCCTGGGCATTCATGGCGCTTGGTGGAGCACGAATTGAAACATGTTCAAACTGGGCGAAACCAGCGTTGTATCCATGTCTCGAAGATGATGATGACGGCGATAACATGTGCGATGCTCGCGTGCAGTAGATGCAGGGTGGAGACATGGGACGTCTAGACTCATCGCCATGGCCGGCCATTACGATCACGAGGTGGATCTCCCTCCCGCGGTGCTTTTCCCCGCCTCAAGTAGCCTGAAATGACACGTGGTGGTGATTGGGCAGTGGTGCGAGGTGTGGCCGGGTCAGCGTGTCAGCCAGGGCCGGTGTAGCAGATTGCAGTGCGTAACAGTTGGGGAGCTTGTACCTGAGGGCGGACGGGCTGTGTTTGTCGACTTTTGTACCTGCATTACCATTGTGTTGAAGCATCCCTTGACGCACCGTCCCGCTAAGCCCCTGATGCTAGCCCGCTGCTAGATTGGAAGCAGAAGCAGAGAAGCAGGAAACCGGCCTACATCTGCCTCTTCCTGCCCTTGGCGGCCCACGCTAGCGCGAATCAGGTGCGCGCCGTCGAGCAGCATGACGGGCTCAGAGGAGGCCCGGATAGCTCGCTGGCTGCATCTGCAAGACACCGCTACACAACAAGGGCCGCTGCTTAGTCCGGGGAATGAATTCCCTCTGCGCACCCTGCCGTCGCTTCCGTCCGACAGCTCCCTCTCCGACCTAGACGACGACGGCGACGACGACGACGACGACGACCGCCGCAACAACAACCACAACGACGCGGGTACTCGAGTCTCGCTTCGTCCCGGCTTCGCGAAACTCATACACCCGCCCAACCCTACAATGACGGAGGAGCATACCGCTGCTCGACGACGATCCACCTCCCTCGCTGGCGCCACGCTACCCACCCAGAACGACCTGAAGAAGAAGAAGCCCCGGAGACGCCCTTCAGACCACATTGCCGAAGAGGGTGAAGACGACTCCTCAGAGGACCCCGACCATTCCGATTCCGACGACCGCAGCGACAGCGACGACCTCGAGCTCGACGACATGAGTGCTGACGGCCTCGAGGACGACGAGGAGACGGGCCTCACCAAGCGAGACCGGCGGAGACGCCGGCGGAGAAAGAGGAGGAACACCCTGCTGGACCAGCGGATTGTGCCTGACGACACCTACACCAAGGAGGAGAAGAAACTCGCCGACCAGAACCTCATCAAGTCGATGCTGGTCAACTCTGTGCTCATTAGTCTGTGGTATGATGTACAACCCATTCAATACGCAAACACAACATACTGACACATGCACCCCCCTCAGGTATCTCTTCTCCATCTCCATCTCAGTCTACAACAAATGGATGTTCAAGGAGGCCAAGGACGACGGCGAGGCCAAAAACATCTTCCCCTTTCCACTATTCACAACATGCCTGCATATGATCGTCCAGTTCACGCTCGCATCACTGGTTCTATTCCTCATACCCTCCTTCCGACCACGACACGACTCCCTCAACCCACACACCCCTGGCACGCGCGCAGAGCCCATAGACCCCAAAAAGCCACTGATGACCAAGTGGTTCTACTTTAGCAGACTAGGGCCGTGCGGCGCAGCAACGGGCATGGACATCGGCCTGGGCAACACGAGTTTAAAGTTCATCTCGTTGACATTTTTCAGTAAGGGTCAATATGCAGCATACTGCGGTCCTGGCTAACACGAACAGCAATGTGCAAGTCGTCTGCCCTCGGCTTCGTCCTCATATTCGCCTTCCTCTTCCGGCTCGAGCAGCCGTCATGGAGACTCGTCTTCATCATCCTCATAATGACAGCTGGTGTGGTCATGATGGTCGCCGGCGAGACGGCCTTCCACACGCTAGGCTTCATCCTCGTCATGGTCTCGGCATGCTCATCCGGCTTCCGGTGGTCCCTCACCCAAATCCTGCTCCTCCGTAACCCTGCGACGGCAAATCCGTTTTCCTCCATCTTCTTCCTCGCACCCGTCATGTTTATCAGCATATTCATTCTCGCGATACCCGTGGAAGGCTTCTCTGCGCTTTTGGAAGGCCTTTCACAACTTTTCGAATCAAAGGGCACTGGTCTCGGCGTTGGCATTCTTTTGTTCCCCGGTGTCCTGGCCTTCCTTATGACCGCATCCGAGTTCGCTCTGCTGAAGCGGACGTCGGTTGTCACCCTCAGCATTTGTGGTATTTTCAAGGAGGTCGTTACCATTGGAACCGCGAATCTCGTCTTCGAAGATCCGCTTACGCCCATCAACCTGACTGGGCTTGTCGTCACGATTGGAAGTATCGCAGCATACAACTACATGAAGATTAAGAAGATGAGGGAGGAGGCGCGGATGAATGCGCATCTTCAAAATCAAGAAGAATACGCGCCCGTCCGCACCGTGGATCCGCTGGAACGCGACAGGAGAGGTAGCATTGTAGTGCGACCGGGACAAGGCATCGTGCGTCATAGTCTTCAGCTTGCACCTGGGCTAGCCGGAGCGTCGGTCGTTGACAGCTCGGCAAGAACGAGCCCGTTGAAGAGACCAGAAGACCACGAATAGGATGTGTGTGTGTCTAGCATAGTTGTGAAGCCAGCGTGCGGTTTGGGTATTTTACCGCAGTTTGTAGCATCAGTGGCGTTTGGAGGCATTTTGATGACAGAATGCGAGACACTCGCTTTGTATTATCAATAAATTATTTCCCATGTTCAAGATTGCAAGAGGCCTGTATTTGTCTGGATAATGCAAATTCTTGTGCAGTTATTGCACCGTCGAATATTTGTCTTAGGGTGATGATCGGCACAGGGAAGCCGGAGCTGGGCCAGCTTGGCCGCCGTCCCCCATGCACCTGTCATGGTTGGACAGCTGCTACTCTGCAGCTACATACAACTGGCGTTGACCGTCAGTCCTCTGTCCATCGCCTCTCAATCATTCCCCGACTTGGAGTTGCACTATTTTAGATAACCACCCGGCTCGTACAAGTGTGCCAGCGCGTCGCCTCGCACCCCTGGTGTTTCACGCCTGTCCGAACGTGCGGCGACAAGCCTGATCGTGGCTTAAGTAGCACTTGTCGCCCCTCGTGCACTATATCGGCTGCCTTGCCTGGTGAGACATTTACAACTCCGTCTTCGCTTTCACCTGGGCACCTACACATCGCCACGCCTCATCGCCCACTGCCCGCTATGCGGCCCCTTACTACGCTACTGGCGCTGCCACTGGCCCTACTGCCTTCGTTGGCCTTTGCCGCGGACCTCGAAATACAGGTCACCAAGGCCGTCGAATGTACGCGCAAGTCGCAAAAGGGCGATTTGCTGTCGATGCACTACAAGGGCACGCTGCTGGATGGAAGCAAGTTTGACTCTAGCTATGATCGCGGGTCGCCACTCAAGTTCAAACTCGGCATGGGCCAGGTCATCACTGGATGGGATGAGGGTCTGCTGGGCATGTGCATTGGAGAGGGCAGGAAGCTGATTATACCGCCGGAAATGGCGTATGGAGACCAGTCGAGGGGGGATAAAATACCGGCTGGGTCGACACTGGGTATGTATGCAGTTGTGCGACGTGCTGGACTCTTTGATCTGACGACGTATGGCAGTTTTCGAGACTGAGCTTATGGGCATTGCGGGTGTGAAGGCGGAACCTGTGAAGCCCGCCGTATCTACGCCGACTGCGCAAGCGACTCCGACGCCGTCGATTACGGACGATAATGTCAACGCCAATGATGAGGAAGCCGCACCTGAAAACGTAGATAGACCTACTTCTACCTCGACCTCGCCAGCTGCTCAGCAAGAAACACAAGCTGCTAAGCCTGCGGAGCCTGCCACACAGTCCACCGGCTCAGCGGTCGCGCAGGGAAACCCTATGGACGGCGAAGACGGTAATGGCGAGTGTAATTTACTTGGAGACTTTGCGCTCTTCGTGCAAGGTGCACTTGGGCTCCTTGCCGTCTCATCTCTCGCCATCAAGCGGCTACGAGAGTCACCCCGTCGACCGATGAAGATCTGGTTCTTTGATGTATCCAAGCAGGTCTTTGGCTCTGTGCTACTGCATCTTGCAAACGTACTGATGTCCATGCTATCTTCGGGCAAATTCGACGTAGCAGCCACCACAGCCGCAACTCCACAATACGCAGTAACAGACGAGCAAGGCAAACAGCCAAACCCTTGCTCGTTTTATCTGCTCAACCTGGCTATTGATGTACGTTCTTTTTTCCAACTCCAGGAAAGAAATATCCAGCTAACAATTCATAGACCACAATCGGTATTCCCATCCTTGTCCTCCTCCTCAAAGTCCTCCACGCAGCCTTTGCCCGCACCCCCCTTGCCAACCCTCCCGAATCAATCCGGTCAGGAAACTACGGCGTCCCACCCCGTGCAACCTGGTGGCTCAAGCAATCCATCATCTACTTCCTCGGCCTCATTGGCATGAAACTATGCGTCCTGGCTCTTTTCGCCTTCTTGCCCTGGATCGCATGGATCGGCGACTGGGCGCTCCGATGGACAGAGGGCAACACGGCGCTGCAAATTACGTTTGTCATGTTCATATTCCCACTCGTCATGAATGCGTTACAGTACTGGATCATCGACAATTTCATCAAGGACCCCGAGCATGGTGGCGGCGAGACTGAGGGACGGTACGGCGTTGTTGGCGAAGACGATAGCGAGGACGAGGACGATGAGGAATGGGTGGAGAGACAGCGCAGGAGAAGAGAGGCGGGTATTGATGGGGACGAGAGCGATGTTGATATCGAGGCTTCGGATGTGGCACCGCTCAAGGAGGCTAACCCCTCGATCATGCCTAAGAGAAGTAGCGTTAGGAGTCAGAGGGGCGCAGAGTATGATCCTGCTATCGACGGGGTAGGTAGTAAGACGAGGACTGAGTAGATTGGGGGGTGGAGGATTCTACTTTTAGCAAGTTGAAATCTTCAAGTGTTGGTATAGTTGATATGATGGTTGAGGTGAGGTGAAGTGTTGATGGGAGAGAGAGAGAGAACGAGAGTCTTTCTCTGAGGTCGGCGCCGCCTTTTTTTGTATAGACCTGGAATATAAATGCTTTTTTTTCTTTTCCTCGTATCTACGCAAAGCCTTCCCCATCATCCTTGTGCAATTTTTTTTCAACATATCTAAATCCATGGGAAATGAGTTTTTCTCATCTCCATTTAAATATTTTGGATAGGGCGGAAGTCCGGTGCACATTACACCACATCTACAAAATCTACAACATGGGCTTAATCTCTGCCGCTTCCTTGAAATCCGCACTCGTCTTGGACCGCACTTCATCCACGGTAACGCCATCTGCCAGTTCAATGAGGGTGAGACCCTGTGTAAAATCGACGTCGAAGACACACTGTGAGTTTGTTAGTTGTTTAGCCAATAGCCAACAGAAACGAAGAAGAAAAAGAGAGAAAACATACCAAATCCGTGATAATCCTACTGACACACGCCTTACCCGTAAGCGGAAACTCGCACTGCTTAAGAATCTTGGGTCTCCCCTTTTTATCCGTATGCTCCATGGTGACGACGACCTTGGTCGCCTGTGGATTGCTGACCAGATCCATGGCACCGCCGAAGCCCTTGACCTTGCCGGGCAACATCCAGTTTGCAAGGTCGCCGTTTGCAGAGACCTGCATGGCGCCGAGGATGGTGAGGTTGATTTTGCCAGCGCGGATCATGCCAAACGACTCTTCGGATCCAAAGCATGAAGCACCTGGGAGCAGGGTAACGGTTTCCTTGCCAGCGTTGATGAGGTCCGGGTCTTCGCTGCCTTTCTGCGGGTAAGGTCCCAGACCCAAGATGCCGTTTTCAGACTGTAGTTGAACTTCTACCGAGGGGTCTACGAATGAGGGCGCGAGCATGGGCATACCAATACCTAGGTTGGCGTACATGCCGTTTTTGAATTCCTTGGCTGCACGGCGGACGATACGTTCACGTTTGGATGCTACATCGCCTTTGCCAAGATCATTTGCGAGCGCTTCTTTGGGATCTTTTGCATTTACAACTTTTTCAATCTTCTTCTCGGCTGTGGATTGGATGACGCGGTCGACGTAGATTCCAGGTACGTGCACGGCGTTGGGCGCTATGTCGCCAACCTGGACAATGTGCTCCGCTTCTACGATTGTGACTTTTGCGTTTCGTGCCATGGCGCCGTTGAAGTTTTGGGCCGAGAAGCGGAATTCAACATTTCCGAGACGGTCGGCCTTGTAGGCTTTGATGAAGGCGTAGTCGCCCTTTATGCTTTCTTCCATGACATAGCTCTTGCCAGCGAAGACTTTGACATCGCGGGGCGTCGAGTATTGGGCTACGGTGCCGTCGCTGTTGTGCTTGAGTGCTAGTTCGCCTGTTTGGACGACGGTACCAAAGGCAGCAGGGGTGTAGAATGCGGGGATGCCAGCACCGCCTGCTCTACACCTTTCTGCCAATGTACCCTGGGGTGTGAGTTCCAGCTCTAGCTCCCCGGTGAGATACATTTGCTCCAGCACCTTGTTCTCGCCTACGTAGCTTGCAATCATCTTCTTAACTTGCTTACTCTCCAGCAATAAGCCCAACCCTCCTCCCACAACTCCGGCGTTGTTGGACACGGCGGTTAGACCAGTAATATGTGGTGTGTTTTTGACTTGGTTGATAAGCGTATCTGGGACGCCTGAGAGTCCGAAGCCACCGCACAGAAGCGTGCTATCGGAGGACATGTCTTCAATTGCAGCTGCAGCGCTCGGGTACACCTTATTGATCTCATTGCGGCGGAGCGATGACGAGAAGGAGCGGGAAAGGTTGAGATATGTCTATCAAGGTCAATGGCGGCCCACGATGTTTAAAGGATGTGATTTGGGCAAGTACTTTTGTGGTACTTCGCGAAAAGGTGCGCGCTGTGCGGAGTGTGAGGGATATCGACGGCATCTTGGGCGAGATTTATAGGAGACGTGTAAAACGCAGACAATGCAGTGTCGCCTTCACGGATCGAATAGAGGTCTCCGAAGAAATATAAGAAGGGCAACGTGGACGTAACCGCGACATCCGCATCTCAGACATGAGCAGCGCGACCTCGGGAAACTTTAGTATGGGTTGCGTCGGTATGGACCGGGGGACGGAACTGTGCCGGCGCGGAATGTGGAGGGATTTGGAGCGCCTGGATTGCGGAGAAAGCTGGCTCGCGTGCACGGGGCAGGCGTTGGTAGCGCATGGTGATTGGGTAGCGAGGCTGACTCAGGCAAGCGACGGAATTGTTGTCCTCGTGAGTGCCGGAGCACGCCTACAGGCTAGATGTCGATGAGTGTGCTGTTTGGCACAGTATCTGTAGAGTCCATCATGATTATTGATTTCATCTTCACGAGCTGTTCGCTTCTCTTTTCGTAATTTCTTCAACACATGGTCTTTTTTCGAAGTATGAGGTCGGCTGAAATATGGTCCAGATGTGTTTCGATAGATGAAACGGTGCCATGACTCTTTTACACACACCTTTTGCTAGAAAACATTCATAGAGAACGAACAGTATATTCTCCACGACCGCGAGCAACAACATGCCATTGTTGGTGATGCGAGTCACAGTCGCCCAAGTCTCATTTTTGCAATCGGGGATACTATTCAACTTTGAAGATAGACTCTCTTTTCTCTTGCATTATTTCCGTTTAATTCCCTGATGCAAAACAAAAAGACGGCAATATATATGCCTATTCCTTGATATGCGTTTTCACGGCGAGTGAATAAATCTGGAAACGGCGGTATGTCGAGGGAGCGTCGTCTGGATATTTATACTTTTGATAGGACAGGGGAGGGTGAGGCGAGTCAGGTTTGTACCGGCGGGTTCCAGGGGAATATAAGATTGAGTTTGTGTGACGTGAATGCTTAGAGCGGTGTCTGAATGACTCGGTGGATGGATGCTAGTTTGAACTTACATTTCATGTTTGGCGTGGGGTCATTCGGTTAGTTTGTTATACTTTCTATACCTTCACCTTGTTGTTTACATTATCCTAATACCTGTGATACCTTGCTTGTTTATCAGCTGGTTAAAGTGAAGTTCACTATGTACATTGACGTTGCCAGCAAACAGTTTTGCGCACACGCCACGGCTGATTGCGTTTCTGCGAGCGGTAAGGCTGGTCTGCAGCCGCACTGCATGCCATAGAAAGTGGCGTGTTCTCTAGAAATCATCCGATACGCCCCATGCAATCGGCGATCCGGAATATTCTTCAGAAGAAGCAGCTCCGCACACCACCAGTTCCCAAGAAGAGGGAGTTTGTTTTTCCCTCCAACCTGGGTGCGTACCTGAACTCCGGCCCATGTGCGGATCCAAGTGTATTCATGATAGGCCATGGTACCTGCTAAGATCAGCCAATGATGAATCGGCACGAATCGTCCTTCCGCCCTCGGAAATATATCGCACATCACAATGACTAGCGACCCCGTGTGACCTGCGAGTTGCAAGGCAGAAGACGAGTTACCCAGACCCAGCGCACGTCGACATGGGTGGGGCGTTCAGATGGTGGGGTTGCTTGTCCTATTCCCACGTGCAGGCGCTGGTATTGCAGCATGTCGACATGCGTGCTGGGTTTTTGTTTTCACATCACGAGCGGTCGGTACTTTGGTATGTCACTGCGCGGCGCCGTAACCACGTTGTCTTGGGAAAACGGAGCACGTTTCTTGGAAGAGCGCCGTGCAGCGGTGGGCTGACAGCTGCTACCTGGATGTAGAAGCGCGGAAGCCGCTGCGTGCTCAAGCTTCGCAGGGGAATGCTGCAAGATCCAGCCGGGGGGTACGCTTGCCAGCATGATCGCACGAGAAAATAGTTCCATGGCAGTTGTGGGATGGAAATCGGACCGGGTGGTGACAGGACGGCCGGATGCGCAAGATGGCGTACTCGACACGTCAGTTTGGACCGCGACATGTGTAAATGGCGTTAGTGAGGCTCTTTAGTGTAGCTGGCGGGTGTCGCAATCTTGCAAGCGTCTTCGTGGTGGTTGCTGGAAGAAGGAGTTTGGGGCTAGCCGGATTGAGCGGGTATGGGAAACCCGCAGCGCTAGCCTGGGTAGGGGTGGCCAGCCAATCGGGATAACGTGGCGTCCCGCTTGACAGGAGGCACGCAGAATGCAGCGCAGTCGCCGCGAGGTGGTGAAGCGAGATGCAGTGTTGGTGCTTGGGGAAAAGGGCAGGCTCCTGGGGCGCTGAGTGCATCACAGGCCATGTGTGCAGGCGGCGCGGTTGGGTGTCGTTTGATCGCCCATGGCGCTCTCTCGGCTTAGGCTCCCGGAGGTGCGGCTGGCTAGGCGAAGTCCCTGGAATGACGTCGACGCCAAGATCCGCCATAGCGAAGCCGCCCGTTCGCCAACAGTCAATTTCGCCCAGGGCGGGATGCTCTAATGAGACAGGAGCAAGACGGTTTCCGGCGCCAGTAAGCTTCACACGCCATCCCAAATCACCTGTCCCAGCGGCTACTGTCTCTTGCGCGTGGGCGTGTGCTCTCCCAACTTCTTGTAAGTCCATCCAGGTCGGTGTGCATGGCGGTCGGGGACGAGGGCCCATCCTGAACCTGATCCTGATCCTGAATCCTGGCATGAGCCCACCATCTGATTAACACTCACCAAGCCCTCCCAGCTGGTGTCGACTGCGCACGGCGGGATTCGGCCTCTGCTGGCACTGGCACTGGCACCTGGCACCCGGCACCTGGATAGCCTCAAATCCCATCTGTCGTAACTAATCTGTGTTGTTGAGTTGTCCATGGTGCTCAGGCCTCTTCACCGTCCATTCCTGTTCGGAGCACGCCCTGCGACGTCATAGCCTCTGCCTCCCATCTATGCACCATACTGCCTCGACCCCATCACGACACCACTTGCGCTTTTTGTGGGAGACTGGGGGAATGCAATAATGACAAAGGCCCCGCTCCCCTCTCCTACTTCCAAGAGAGACGATAGTGCGCCGCCACCCACGGCGCGCCCGCCACTGCAGAGACTTGCCGCCAGCGATGCAAAAACATACCAGGCGCACACCCACCACCCTTCGCCCCACGCCCCAAATCCCGCCCACAACACCGACGATGAAGCCACGGATACCGAAATGAGCGAGCAAGGGAGCCGGCCGGCCGACGGGGATGGGGCTGGCGGAGCGCGCAGTGAGAGCCACGACGATGCGCCACTGGGCAGAGCCTCGCCAGACGAGGTGGAAGTCGAGCGCCTGCGCGGCCTACAATTGAAGATGCTGCAGCAACAGCAGCGCGCGCGCATGCGGACTTCGTCCAACACGCCCACTGTTACGGCGTTGGGCTCTCGTCGCATCTCGCCCATCAAGGAAGAGCCGCTGCCGGGCATCTCGCCCACGCTCGAGGGCGCCTTCAGCAGTCCCAGTCCCAGCCCACACCCACTGCCGACGGGCTTCACTACCTCGACTGAGTCAACCGAGTCAACCGAGTCGGCAAGGACCATCCGCGGAAGCATGCCGCCCACACCTGCCGCCCACGCCGTGCGGACGCCCTCGTACCCATTTCCTACCGTCCCAAACACGCCGCGATGGGCTTCGGCTTTCCACATGCCCTTTACCAGCCTCTCGCCCACCGTCTTGGGTGGCCAAGCGCGTGAGTATGCAATGCCGAAAGAGCGCATCGTCTCTGAGAGCAGCACGCCCGCGGCATCAAGCACGCCCTTTGCTCCTGCAGGCCGCAACTACGAGAGCCCTGGTGGCGAAGACCCACGCTTCCCCAGTCCCAATCTCTATGACATTGTATTGCATCTGGGCGCTGAGCCTGGTCTTGCAGCATGGTGGACGACCGTCACGTCGATAATGCGTGACCACTATGGAGCAGAGCGCGCCACCCTAGCAGTACCAGCAGACGCTTCCGACATTGAGAATGTGCCCTGGGGCCAGAAGACCACCTTCACTGCGACAGCGAATAATGGTAGCCCACATGCTACCACGTACCAGGAAGCAATGGGTCAATCGAGGAATCCACAGTCCGAGACGCCAGGCTTCCAGGAAAACATGACTTTCGATATGCCACCGTCGACCGTGATTCCCGAACGGAGACCAAAGTTGTTCTCGCATCACTCCTTTGCCGGCCATGAACGCCAGAAGCCCATGTCGCCAGACAGCCCGACGCCCTCACAGCCAATTCGACCAAGAGGCCCAATGAGGGCTGCAAGCCATGCCCCTCACACCAGCTCAAGGCCGGAACACCCTTTGAGACAAGTGTCACAGGCTTCATTTGATGGAACTCCTCCTAATTTCGCAGAGTCTACCCCCACCGGAGGGCCGTCCTTCAGTGACCCTGAATTTTCTAGTGTCGGAGACCCTTCACCGCCCAGTGCCGTGTACCACGTACTCCGTGCTCTCGACCACGAACCCGACGCATTGATAGACAACACTGGAATTAACCGTGTCTTGGACAGGGGACGGCTGGTTACGTTGACCAGAGACTACTCAACTTCAATGGCGACCTCCAAAGAAGACTTGTCCAAGGACAAGCCAGACCAACCCAGGTCCTCCGGAAACCTAGCACACGAGGCCCATAAACCAACAACTGCTCGTGGGCGTGTCAATCTTGGGCCTAGCGACCCTCGACTGCCTCAGCGCTATGAAGAGTACGAGCAGTATCCGAGTTCGCCGTGGGCACAATCACCCGCCCCTTCGCCAGCCATTCAGAATGATGCTGATGCCAACCCCTTCTTCACAACTGGTAACGTTGACGAGGACACGTTCAACCCATCTCGCTCCCCGCAGGATTACACAACATATGGCATGGTTGAGGCTATCGGCATTGATAAAGCTAGTACTGTCACGCACATACCGCTAATACATCCCACCCTATCGCAGGTAATGTCGTCACCAGATGTATCCACTCCCTCTCAAACGCCGTCTATGGCCAGGAGGCAATCTGAACAGTCTATGGGCACTTCGTTCTACAAAGAAGATTTTGTGAGAAAGGCACCTATTGCAATTCTTTCCATCCTATCGCCCATCGTGCCGTATCCGCGTAACTTGACCAACTCGCTCAAGCACCTTGGACCTCATCTGGCCACGTCCTTTTCCAATGCCTGGCATTTCAGCAATGCACAAGCCCAGGTCGCCTCAATTCGACAGCGACGTATGGCCGTCGGCACTACAGGAGGTATCAGCATGCCCTCAGATTCTGATAGTCTCGACGATCTGCTCCATCTTGACCTTGAGGACATAACAAACTCTGCAGCGGGTAGTGTCACTAGTCCTTCCGACTACTCGGGCCGCTCAAAGCATAGCCCGGGTGGTTCTATTGCAGGAACACCCGGTTGGGACGCAGCTTCGCTGGGATTCTCTAGCAAACAGTCCGTTAGTAGCACGCCTGGGCATCTTGCCGGCAGTGAAGCGGTCGAGAGCTACTTTGATGCTAGAAAGCAATACAGCAAGTCGCTGAATCAATCGGTGCAAGACCAATCTGCACGAAAGACGGAAAAACGGCCTGCAAAGCGCGTCACCATGAACCCTGTAGCCGAGCAAGTTAGCGAGGATAATTCCAAGTCACGCAACGAAAAGGAGGATACGTTGAGCACACGCCGTGTTCAACTACAAGACCCTTCTAACCGTAACCATTCCTATTTGCACTCATACGGTGCGGATTTTACTTCATCCTTCCAATCGTTGCCGGCTGCAACAACACCAGGAGGACGACCTCCAGCTCCCCAGACCCATGCCAGACGATCGTCTATCAGCGATGTTGATATGCCGCCTCCTTCCGAAAGCTTACTCCGAACCATCATCGACTCATTGCCTGTGCAGATATTCACCGCCGCACCAAACACTGGCTTGGTTACCTGGGTCAACTCCAAGTTTTTGATATATCGAGGTCAGACTTCAGGTCAAGTTTTGCAAAACCCATGGGACTCCATACATCCAGAAGATCGTGATTCTTACCTAGAGGAGTGGAGTCGATCTTTGCGGACGGGCCAACAGCTACAGAAGAAAGTCAGGCTCCAACGGTTCGACCAATGCTATCGGTGGTTCTATGTCCGCGTTGCACCACTCAAGAACAAACGCCAACAGATAGTTCACTGGATTGGAACCAACATGGACTTCCATGAGCAGCATCTCGCTGAACAGAACTCGGCCCGCCAACAGGAAACGGCGGCTTCGGAAGCCAAGTACCGCGCACTGGCCAACTCTAGTCCTCAGATTGTGTTCGTTGTCTCTGACCGTAGAGGTCTCACATTCTGCAACTCTCAGTGGATCTCTTTTTCTGGCCAAAGTGAAGTCAATGCCTTGGGCAACGGGTTCTTGGAGTATGTACATCCTGATGATGTCATCAAGTGTAAGCTTCCGGAGTTAGACGAACACGGTGTTGCGAATGTTCCCACAACATTACCACCTGACCATGGGCAACACGACTCCAGTTCTTCCGATGCTTCATCAGAGACGGAGAGAACCATAACCAGCCCTATCGGCTCGACACCCGATAGGATGGATATGCCCCAGGCCAAGCTATCGAAATTGGCAAGTACAGGAATTCTAAGGGTCGTTAAAGACGCCCATGGACGCCCGTCTTACTCTACCGAAGTCCGACTCCGCAACAAAGATGGCGATTACAGATGGCATCTGGTAAGGGTTCTACTGGAAAAGTCGCTGGCCGAGAACAACAACGAAGAAACCTGGTACGGTTCGGCTACAGACATCAACGACCATAAATTGCTCGAGCAAACCCTGAAGGAGACCATGGACGCAAAATCTAAGTTTTTGAGTAACATGTCGCACGAAATCCGAACTCCACTGAACGGTATTTCTGGCATGGTCAATTTTCTTCTCGATAGCATTCTCAACGCCGAACAACTAGAGCACGTCAACATTATCAAAGCCAGTACCGATAGCTTGCTCAACCTCATCAATGATATTCTAGACCTGAGCAAGGTTGAAGCGGGTATGATCAAGCTCTCAATGGAATGGCTTCACCTACCGTCTCTGCTCGAGGAAGTCAACGACCTGAACATGGGGCTTGCCATTCAGAAAGGTCTCGAACTTAATTACCTTGTAGAGGAAGGTGTTCCGGCAGAGGTCAAGGGAGACAAGTTTCGCATTCGCCAGGTGCTTCTCAACGTGGTCGGCAATGCAATCAAGTTCACGGAGCGCGGAGAAATCTTTATACGCTGCAAGGTCCAGCCACCGGATCGTTCTCGGCCTTTGAAGGAGAACGAGACGATGGTCCGATTTGAAGTCATAGATACAGGCCAGGGCTTTACTGACGCTGAGGCTAAGTACCTCTTCAAAAGATTTAGTCAGATTGATGCCAGCAGTACTAGGCAACATGGCGGTACAGGCCTCGGCTTAGCCATCTCCATGCAGTTTGTTGAACTGCATGGAGGCAGAATGGATGCTAGAAGTGCGCCAGGTAAAGGCTCGACCTTCTACTTCACGATCAAGTTTGGACTTCCTACTGCCGAAGACTATCCCAAGCCGCTTGTATCAACCCCAGGAACGCCAGCCTTTGAGACTCCACTCATTACTCCATCAGCACCACCTCAACCACCTCAACCATCGGCTCTGCAGAAGTTTGTTCAGTCGCAAACGCCTGGTTACACACAACTCAAACGCGTATCGAGCCTGTCATCCGAGAAGAGCGAGTCTGTCAAATCTCCAATAGCCAGCTCGTCTGCCTCTGAACGCTCACGTGACTCACCTTCGCTTTCCTCTGGAAGCTCCGACCATTCACTGACTAGTGTTGCACTCACTGGGCAATCAAGTGTGCGGTCGGAAAGGTCATCAGCGTCATCATATATGCAAGAAGTTAAACCCGCTTCGGACGCCAACATCAACCTGGAGCTCCCTCCCAAGCGACCCGATAGCGAACGGCAACATCCCTCCGGCTATTCTACAGGTTCTGCCGAATCGGAACAGACGGCCCGTCAATCGTCACCGCACCGAAGTCTCTCACCACTTGGTAGTGCCCTGCAGCCTCCCATGTACTCCATTCTTGTAGTATGTCCATTGGAGCATAGTAGAGAAGCCACAATCCGACACATCAAGAACACGCTTCCTCAGGGCATACCCCATCAGGTAACTGGGCAGTCAAGCAACATTGAAGCGCAAAGAATGATGGGCGGTGACAACCCGGTGTTGTTCACTCATGTTGTCCTCGTGCTACACGACACGGCCGAAGTACATGCAATCATGGACCAGATCTTCAGCTCTACTTCCTATGGCAACACATCCGTCGTCGTCGTATCAGATCCATCGCAGAAGAAGGAACTCATGAAGAATGCTCCGCATTACGACTATGATCAGCTCCATATCGATCGTCGTCTGCAATTCATCTATCGACCACTCAAGCCATCCAAGTTCGCCATCATATTCGACCCACAAAAGGAGCGAGAGTCCAGTACAGATCGCAATCAGGACAGTGCGCAGCAAGTTGTGGTGAGCCAAAAGCTTGTATTTGAGGAGCTCAAGCGTCGAGTCGGTGGCAAGAACCACAAAGTTCTCCTAGTCGAAGACAACAAGATTAACCAGACTGTAAGATTGCTGACTCCCTCCGTATTTTTCTCAATACTGACTTCTCTCAGGTGATCCTGAAGTTCCTTGCTAGGATCGACATTGAGACAGAGACGGTACTCGATGGTGTTCAAGCTACCGAAACCATCTTCTCCAAGCCACCAGGCTACTATTCAATTGTGCTTGTAGGTGCCATCCACACATGCATCACTCGTGTTATACTGACGGCTTCCAGTGCGATTTGCACATGCCCAACAAGGATGGGTACCAGGCCTGCAAAGAGATCCGGCGATGGGAGAAGAAGCATGGATACCGTCGCCACCCGATTATCGCGCTCTCTGCCAACGTCCTTGGGGATGTGTATGCAAAGTGTGTGGAAGCGGGCTTCAATTCGTATGTTACAAAGCCTGTGGAGTTCAAGGAACTCTCTCTTGCCATGACTAAATTCCTGGACCCGGTCGATCCATCGCAACAACCTGCTCTCATGAAGAAGAAATGAGAAGGGCTAGTTTTATCTTCACGCACACGTACATTATTACATCGAGGCATGGTCCCCGGTTTTGCTCCTACTTGCATCAGCGGACGGCGCAGTTAGAGACACGACACATGCTTCTGGACGATATGGACAGGGTCATTGTCCGCCTATCGCTTTCGACGTACTAAACGTGATAGTCGGTATCACAGGATGTGTAAGCTTCTTTATTTATTTTTCTACATCTCTAGGATTGCGTCTGAGCTGTACGGCAAGATGTGATATTTTTTTCTGGAACGAACGTATGGGCATTTTGATGGCGTACGGATGGGTGACTGTACATGGGTGGGGATGAGCGAAGAAATGATTCCCCTTTTGCTGCTACGAAATAATTAGGTACTTCCCATCGGATTATGGGACGACGATAGGGGAGCAGCACTACAAACATTGGATATATCCGCTGCACGTGGGACTGGAGGTGATGATTGCGAATGGAGTTCCGACTTGTACAATAGATGGAGATGAGCAGAATATACATGTATACTTTAAAATCAGCACTTCTTACTTACTCGACTAATGTCAAGTGATGCGGAAACACAATGCAGACATCACCACTTTGTCCGCGGGGATCTCGTCTGACATGCGCGTGGATGCTGATTGGTGGATATGTACAAGGGTCTTATTGTCGTCATCGTCGGCCTAAGCTTCACCATAGACTAAAGTCCGGACCGCCCGAAAACACACTCTCTGATACCAGGCGCGCGTTGACATTGTGTCCTTTCACTTTCCTTCACTGCCTCTACATCCGCAAAAATTCCATTCCTGCGTCCCGAACTGCGCCTTCGATCATGGCTTCTGCGACTGGAGTACCACCAAATGCTGCTGCGGCGCGCGGCCAGAGTGAAGAGGAACCGCTCCTAGGCAGAAGAGGAGATGCTAGCCAGGCGGAGGGGCAGCCACTCTACCATAACCTGTGGATCGGTGTGTATTACCAAGCTTCATCAAGGAGAACATGAAGGGAGAAGGCTAACACACCCAATAGGCACTGCTCCCATTGCGCAAGCAGGCATATGGATTGTAAGCGCAACCCACGAAGTTTCGACACCACAGCCCACATTAACCTCCCCTCCAGCTTGCAGCTATAATCTGGGGAGCAATTCTCTCCAACAAGCTCATCTTCTTCTCCGGACATCCCGTAAGCCCACGCTCGCCCTCCCTATCTGTTACTACACACTCGCTAATACATATTTCTCACCACCACAGCTCCTCAACTCCGTAAGCCCCAACAGTACCCTAGAGTTCCCCTCCCGGCAACCGTATCATTGATACCCTAGCAGGCCGGATTCCTCCTCGCCATCCAAGCAGCCCTCATCCTGCAACCTACGCACACGCCCGAACAAAAGCGCTCCGGCACCATCGCTCACTTTCTCTTGCACGTCGTGGGCGCTTCGGCCCTGACCGCCGGTCTTATCATTATCGAGATTAACAAGGCGGGCCCCGGCCACGAACACTTTGCGTCTGCGCACGCGCGTCTCGGTCTCGCCTTTTACGTGCTGGTGTACATTCAGGCTATTGTGGGCTTCACACAGTATTACGTGCCGCAGTTGTATGGCAGTGTGGAGAAGGCTAAGAGCGTGTACAAGTATCATAGGGTGGGTGGTTATATCATTGCGACGCTGGGTTTGGCTACCATTTGCGCATCGTCATGGACTACGTATAGCTTGAATGTGGCGCATATTCAACATTGGGCTGTAATTGTAGCAAGTGTGTTGGTGCTTGTTGGTGTTGTGCCGAGGATTCGGTTGAGCAAGTTTGGGATTGGAAGGGCTTGAAGGGCTAGGTGATTAGATTGGCCGGTAAGATTATGAGTGTATGACTGGAAATGGATGGAGAAGTTCGGCTGGGGGAATAGCATGGTATAGCTGTTGCTGATGGCGTTTATGGTACCTGTGAATAATGAACATGTTTTATCGCACACTCTTTCAAGTTTCTTCGACTTCTCTCCAATGGTATCCTACAGTCACTGCGGCTGGGAAGTGCTTCACTTGTGGCACTAAAGATGTGCACGAGCAACCACTGGGAAAGAAGTACCGATGATGTAAAACCACTGTCTCTTCTTGATGGAATTGCTTATCCATTGTGAGAACTTATTTTGATTACAGCATATGTCACTATACTAATATCCGGCAGCTTGTCGTTCTTCACGGCGCCTTCTTACATCACCCAAGCGCAAGATGTGTGAGTTACCTCCACCCCTGTTCCATCTTCTTCTTCAGCAAACCAAATGCTAACCCGTTGAACTCGGTAAGTAGGGCCTCGATCTCGGGCTTATTCACAAGCTCGGTTGTGTGGGTGGCAATCGTGAAAGATACGATGTCACGTAGACCAAGGTCGTTATCGGGGGTGGTGGAGAAGGCATGGTGTGCCGCAGCAGCGAAACAAGGCTCGTTCCAGTATTTTTGGCATGCCTGGCTGAACTTCTCCAGGACGAGCTCTTTGAGGCCTACTACGTGGTACTTGTCGGCAATCTCGTACATTTTGGCGTGAATGAGGAGCTGTTCAGAACCAGGCGTGTGACCAGGTAGTTGGGAACAGCGGTCACAAATGTAGTCACTGCAATACCCGTCGCAATTTTCGCCACACACGTGATGCTCACAGAGTTCCTTGCTGCATCTGAGCCCCTCCCAGTCGTATTCACAAGTATGTGGGAACACACTTGACAGTTTCCATACAACCGCCGTTGTCGCCTTCTTCTTCTTCATCCTCATCACTTGCGCTTTACTCAGTCCCCTGTAAGCGTGAGTGACATCTCTGTACTCCGTCCCAGTCTCCCCTTCGTGGAACACAGGGTCATATTCAGCTTCATAGATGTACTGAATCAGCAATTTGACAATCGCAGGTTCGTCATCAGGAAGATCGATGCTGGCCTCATTGGTTTCCTTGGAATGAGAGTAAGTGCAAAGATCATCTTAAGAGAACTTGGCTCGCTTTTGGCCGTTAGATTGCTAGTTGGGGGAAAGCACTTACCTTGCCGCCAAAATTTTCGGCGCCGGCAAAGAAGCCGACTCGTGAGCACGCAATGTTCTTGTGGATCTTGTATGAATCGGAGCCGCAAGTTATGGTCAAATCAGAATGCTCGCCGGAGATGAGTAGGCTGGAGGCTGTTAATACATTGCTGCTTAGGATGAAGTTGGAATACCTGCCCTTTCAAGCAGTCCAGTAGCTGTGAGCGTGCAGTATCTGCCATATTTGCAGTTTAGAGGAGGGAGCGGGAGTTTTTTTTTCCTTATTTGCTAGGGACGAGGAAAAGTAAGCGGTAATGCTGATTCTTTTTTTTCTTGTTCACACTTTGTGAAGTAAACTCGAGAGTGTATATGACCCTGATTTTATGGCCACCTGGAATAATACAAGGAAGGGTTAGCAAATAGAAACTGCAGTTTGATCCCGCGCAAACTACGCCACATACGAGGTAACTGCGGGGTAGCTTATCTGGTGGGTTTCAGAAAGAAACAAAAAGAGGTTCCAGCCTTGTTAAGTTACTCACCAACTCTCACGTGGTTTATCCAGCACTCAAGACTGCGGGTTTACAGGATTCGACGGGGCTGTATTTCGCCTACGCCATCATCGATGGTATTTTTCTTTTCATGCATTACAGTAGACTTCAATGTCCGCTGTAGTAGCTTCATGATGTGCGGCTTGGTATGATGTTACAAGGCTGTGCCATTGCTGGGATGAAAAGCGGGGGCTGGGCTGCTCTTGCATGTGGCACAGGTTCATTGGGTCCCCACCTTCCTCACTCAGCCTTGGATTTACTCAGCCTTGGATGTTGCCTGGACGTTGTCTTGAACAATCTCCGTTACTACACCTGGGCATATGGGGCACCCTCTGTCGTTGAAAAGGCTCGCTCGCATGCTGAAAACTTACAATACGAAAGGACATTAAGCAAACTTGTCTCATTTTGTTTGACACTCAATAAAATTTACTATTCTCTGATCATTCTCCACTTGCTCCATATCTTTCAAGTTCCCTCATTGTCACTCTCCTGCCCCAAGGCTACCCCTTTAGCGACACCGTCCTGAATTCCCTATACACTTTGAGACAGCTTTCTGTACTCATTCCTCGGCATTCCCTTATTCAAGGATTTCCGCGTTCCTGAGTAAGACGCCAATTGCAAGGTCGCTATGCTTTGCCATAATACGTCGAATCTCGGGTTTACGAATAAGCCCCATATGCTGGGAGATGGTATCAATGACGAAACTTCGTAGGCCTAGATCGCTGGAAGGCGTGGTCGAGAAGGCGTGGTCGACGGCAATGTGAAAGGCATCGTCATTCCAGAAATCATAACAACAATGCCGGAAGGATTTCCGTGAAAGTTCTTTAAGCCCAACAACGCTGTACTTGTCGGCGATCTGATACATCTTGGAGTGATTAAGGAGATGAGAAGGTTTCCCCATAACTCTGAATGTGCAGCACTCGTCGCAAATAAAGTTTTCTTCTTCGTCTGAGTCGAGATCATTACATGTATGATGTGGGCACAGGACAGAATTGTTGCCGGGGTCATCGATAGCCACGCAGGTATGAGGAAACTCGTAGGTATATTTGTGGCCAACCCAGGGCTCCACGAGCTCGGTGCGATAGACGATCATTGTCGGAACCTGGCGCGGCTCTTTACGTTCAGAATCTGGAGGGCCTGAAAGTTCGCTGTCGTACTCGTCTGTATATAGGTATCGAATGAGAGAACTGATAACTTTAGGATCGTCGTCTGAAAGATCAACAAGGTTCACTTGAGTCTCCTGTTAGGTGTCAAAACATATCGCTTTACTAGTGAAGGGTTCATACATACCTTGCCGCCGAACTTCACAGCGCGGGCGAAGAACTCTGATCTTGTGCACACAATAAGTTTGTGGACCTTGTACATGTCATCGCCACACTTGATGGCGAGGTCTGAGTAATCGCCGGAGGTGAGACAGCTACAAATTGGGTTAGTATATGGAATCATATTGCCGTCGATGTGATATACTGACCTTTTCATAGCATCTACGAGTCGCGAAGGCAATGCTTCTGCCATGGTTGCACACTGATGTGGTGAAGTATGTGTAGATGTCTGTGGTTGTGTGTAGTTGTATGTGTAATTGTTTTAGTAATCGCAATCGAAATATAAATAGTGGGTAGGACAAGTGGAAAAACTTTGCGCTGGTTCTGTGTAGCGGAAAGCCGAAGTGAAAGTGAAGGTGGACACTGGCTGTTGCGGTTCTGCACAGGCCCCACATCAAACAGGAACCTTGCTGCATACCAGTGTTTACTGTATTAATTCACTGGTATCGCGAAAACCCACTAAAGGATCATCTACCTTTGACTACATCATCTGATCAGGAGACGCAAACGATACCAAATCGGGGAACATCGTTTGGTAAATCGAGGCTTGCATTGAAAGTCATGTAGCCAAAGCACCTTGTGTCATCTCTATCATGGAATAGCCAAGTATAGTTGGCCTCGCTCTCGTCTGTGTCCTTAGTAACTGTTTACACCCTATCGCATTTGAATTTTCTCTAGGCATATAGTACGCATAGAAAGCTCCTCTAGGCCGTGGGCTCGTGTATTATAGTTGCTTCAACAATAGAATGAGACAACACACTTATCGTGCTATCTAAATTACTTGATGTTTTGATGGGGGATAGCACTACAAATGAAATTGCATACTTTTTATGGTATTTGAAGGATTTGAAAAAAGATTGTTCGCAAATGCAATGTGGCACAAAAGGAACAGGGCATCATCGCTTCTGCATAAGACCAAGACACTCGCTTAGTGATCATTTGAATTCTCTTTCTTGACATGAAGCTTTTTACGTGCTATGGTGTTCAACATTTATGGGAACTTGAGGTTGATTCCTGTAAACTTTTATAGAGTTACATTCATTGTAGGGAATTTCAACCATCGAAATTGCCCATAAGTCATATGTTTGCACGTAAGCATCACGACTAGGTTCCCTATTAATATGTCCAGGAAACAACATCAATTGATCTTCTTTTTCAAATAACAACACAGCATTGAAAGGCGGTTGGGAAACGACTGAATGAGGTGTCCTATCAAACGTGAGCTAGGCGATTTAAAGAGCTATATATGTGGACAATATTCGATCAACTGTTTCGAGGCCTGCTTCGCATCCTCGGTCCCTTTGCCTCCTAATATTCGTCATCACTTTCCTCTCGTTTCTTCGCACGTCCTCGCGTCGACTCTGACTCCTTTCGCTCAGCGGATTTCTCGGCCATGACTCGAAGCAGGTCGATCCATTGCCGTATGTCTGGGAAATCGTCCCCGTCAGGGGTAGGTCCCGTCAATACAGACCCCGGACGAAGCCAGTGCACCGTGGGGGAATCTGCGGCTTCAGGAAAGATTGCTTCGAAGTACTTGGCGTCACGCTCCAACACTAAGCGAACAGTAGTGTCGATTTGTCTAGGCGTTCCACCATAGTAAACCCATGGTCGCGGTCGTGCGCATGCGAGAGCAGTGATGACCGGCAGATCGAGAGGCTTGAATAGGGCGCCAATCTCCTGGAACGTGTCGCGTTCGATGCTGCTATGTGAAGCCTTGGGGCGCATCTCGAATATATCGATGCGATTTTCCATACCCCACGTGGTGTCTTCAACGACGTCCTCGAGCTCTGGAAACAAAAACTCTAGACCACTGTTTCTTAGCGATTGCAGCGATACGGCCTTGTATCCAGGACCACTAATTGGACCATGCGCAAGGTACTCGTGAATACCTTCCTCATGCTCGTCGTTAGTCAGATGCGGGACGTGCCACACTAATACTCCATCTAATCGCTGTATGTCAATGACAGCAATGTGCATACCTTTGTGCCCCTTGTTCTCCTCTAGCTTCGCAAAGAACAACACCATCAAAAGCGATGCACTCCACGAGCTAAACTCAGACGGGATATCCCTTTTCCCTCCAAAGTGGGCGTTTACCATGGCCTTGATTTCGGATTTGGGCATTTCATAGAATTTATGCCCCTTTTGACCATTCATGAAACCATGGGGTATGATCTCGTCGACACTATTGGTAGATAGGTCGGGGCCACCACCACTGTTGCTGCCCCAAGCACGAAACAGGTATCGCGGAACATTGTTCTTTCGAAGTGCCTCGAGGTTATCCTTTAAAGTGCCCGTAATTGGCTCATTGCGGTCTTCGTCGAGCGAGATGGTGAGTTTCCCGTGTGATGTCGACATATCGCTCTGTACGGTACAGACCTGGAGTTGATTCGTGGGTTGTATACATTAGGAATAGAACCGAGGAACGTTATATACTACTGAGAGCTGGAAGTTGAATAGTATAAGACACTGTTGGTTGTAACAATGCCATTCTGCCGCACATGCCTTTTGGAAACTACTTTCACAGGTAGCAAAGTACACAGTGACTGGAGTAGGCTGCTCATGGCTCTTTCAATCGATATTCATGTCTGGACACAGTGTGGTGTATCCCATACATATCCAGTCTGAGGTAAATTCACCCTTGAGCGGATATTGTGGGATCTCAGTGAATACACCAGCTTCGAGGTTGGGCGACTACAGGCCTATATGTATACGAGTCTGAAGCCATGCGTTTGACGTGTGCGTAATTGTTTGCACTCTAACCATGCCAATTTCTTATGCCACAAACATATTCAAAGAGTCACTGCGACTAGAAGGTCCCTTGCCTGCTTCTCGCAATCATGCTGTCAGCGGGCGAGCATTGCGAAGTTGAGAACAAGCTCAAGACGTGGTATTCTCCATTTACTTTCCTATCATACAATCAATGTACTAACCTTGAAACGTTTACTATTACTTTTTTTTCTCCAAGTTCCAAGCACAAGATGTATCACTGTTGATTTTGGTTACTTTGTAGTTCACACCATACTAGCGCTGGCCCAACATCCAACTCAATCCCTTCTCCTACTCTATGATTTGATCTATGAGAGAAAACCTACTGGTAAAACACCAACACCATGTCGACATCTTTCTGAAAGAAAAACAGTGAATTCCCACTTTTTAGCCATGTTCCCTTCTCTCTCTCTCCTGTGTAAATCACGTGCTACAACTTTACCCTGCAAAGCCAGCGACGTATCAACGCAAAATGTTCCACCGCACAAATGCGCAAGTCTCATAAAAATCTCAATAATCTAAATGTTTCCAAAAGTATGAGAAAAAAAGAGGCATGAAAATAGACATTTCAACGCTTCGAACCTTTGCCGCGAGATCTGGTCGTTGCGCTAGGGCCCGTAGAACCAGAGGAAGAGACTGAGGCGGAAAAGGCAGTTTGACTTGGATATGTAGAAACTCTTTTGCAGCCCCGCAGAGTTTTCGTGCCAGTTGAAGCCAGAGCCATGTGGTCGGGTAGGCCAAGGTACAAAGCGGTATCGAGCAGCCATTCGTCCGGGCAGTCTGTGCTGCGAGCCATGTGTACGCGATGTTCAATGTTAGCCAGGTTGTTCCCGAGTTTAGGTTACTTTTGGAAAAAGGCTAGAGTATTCCCGGGGAGAGTTTCCGACACACACACACATACACAAAAAGCAAGTGGCAGAAGCAGCGCCCACCACATTTGCGCAAATACATGAACGATTGCAGTGAATCTGCACATGACCCACCTAAAAGTTCAGTGTCGTGGAAGAAAAAAACCACACTGCAACTGAGACGAACAACCTTAGATTCTATAGCCCCTACTAACTACTCGGAACAGTTTCACCCGTCTAACCTCCACGATTCCTCTAAGCATCCGTTCCCTGATACATATCCCCCAAGCTCGTCTCCGTCTTGACAGCATCCTCATGATAATGCGCGCCCGCGCCCGCCACACTGGTATCCAACTCCTCGAAGCGCCTCAAATCCATGGGTTGATCCAGCAACGGAATGACATAGGGATCAAATGTCTTCCAGTACGGGTTGTTGAGGTGGTACTGCTGTGACTGGAAAGACGCAAAATGTGATTAGCACATGACTTTGGCTCTCTCTCTCACACACATTTCAACATCTTATATCGATAGAACAAGAAGGCTGGCATCATCTGTACTTGAGAAAAAAAGGGAGAAGGAGCAAAGAAGAGAAAGAGAGAGAGTGAGAAAAGGGAGGCAGAGAAAACTCACAGATTCCTTCAAATACCTCTCCACAATACAAAACTTTCTCTGATCCGCAGTGTCCTGCATGACAAACCAACTCAACGTCTCCTTGTCTTGGCTATACACCTGGCTTGCCTCCTTGAGCTTCGCAGCCAGCTTGTCAATGCTCTCTTGGTCCGCCTTGGCGACCAGATGGACGACTATTGTGTAGACCATTTTTGTCTTTTCTTTCTTGCTCTTTCTTTTGTTTTCTTTCCTCTACCTTGACTTGCAAGTTTGT
>JAXRVH010000071.1:52841-113147 GCA_034640345.1 Drechslera avenae | reverse complement strand
GTCTACCTTAGAAAGAAATTAGAATTTAGGTAAGTATAAGTATAAAGTACTACTACTTATACTAAAGAAGCTTTAGTTATACTTATATAGTATAAAGTTTACTATAGAAATAGACGCTTAGACGCTTATAGCGTAGCTTTAGCGTAGTATAATAGATCTACTAAGTACCTTTATTACTAGATAGCTCGCTCTTCTAAACCTATAGGATTTTAATATTATATATATCTTAGAAAAGAAGAATATAGTAGCTAATACTCTTTTATATAGACTAGAACTTAAAGGCTAGACTCTACTAAAAGAACTAGAAGAAGATATAGAAGATTTTATTAAAGCTTATCTAAACGCTACTTAGCTTACTTTTATAAGAGATAACTAGATAATTTCTACTCTACTTTATAGGTCCTACTTAGTAGACCTATTATTTAATAAGTAACTACTTAATAAGAGCTACTTAGAAGAATTATAATAGCTTATAGCTTAGATTCTTTTTAGAAAAAGACTAGATTATCTTACTAAATTAGATTTTAAGAAGTTTAAGTAAAAGGCGCTATAAATAATAGTTAGAGAATAGTATCTATTTACTTTACCTAGTAGAGAATAGCCTCTACGCTAGATAGTAAATAATTCTACCTAGTAATAAGAGATTATTAGAGAACTATATAATAATTTAGGCTATTAAGGTAAAGAAGGTATATAATAAAAAGTCTAGACGTAATATTATTAGAAAGAATAATATAATTAAATTAAGAAATATATTTAATTCTATTCTAAGTACTAACTATATATAGCTACTATAGTATAAGAAGCTCTATAGCCTATAGAACTACTTTTAATTCTATTTAGATAGGTTATAATTAATATAGTCTATATACCTTCTAGATTAAATAGTAGAAAGTATCTAATAGTTACTTAAGACTATACCTCTAGCTAGCTAGAAGCTAAAGCACTAGCTAAAAATTATTTAAAGTCTATTTAGAAGTTTCTAATTAATAATATTTTTAGTTAATAGAGACTTCTACTTAAGATATTAGCTAATAGAAGTCTAGAGAATAACGAACTAGTAGAATCTCTTTAAAAGTAATAAAGTATTAATTATATTATCTCTAGTACTTATTATCTATAAGATTAGAGCCTTATTAAAAGAGGCTATATACTAATTATAGCTACGCTAAAGAAGCTTTAGAGTAATTAGGTTAAAAATCTAGCTAGTATACTATAGGCGGACTAAATAATAGTTAAATAATCTACCTAGAAAATACTAGCTTATTTAGTATTAGATAGAGAATATATTCTTCTAATTAAGCTTTCTATACCTATATAGCAAATATTACTATAGGTAGAAGTAAAAGATATCTCTATACTACTTATAATAAGAGCTTAGTAATTCTATAGAAGAAATAAAAGATTTTAGAAGTTAATTAATAGAATAGTCTATTTAAGATAAGAAAATAAGGACTATTTTAATAATTTAAAGATTCTTTAGAAAGATCTACTAGCTATAGAAGACTTAGTTTTACTAAGAGACTTATTTTATAAGACTAACTAATTAACGCTTACTAAGTTTCTCTCTAAGTAGACTAGACTATTTTATATTAAGAATATATATTAGAAAGAATAGTATAACCTAAAGAAACTAGATAGAATACCTTTTAGAAGTTATACTCTAGGTAATAGGCTAAAGCGTTTTATCTAGTATACTATAGTTAAGCTAAGAGAGCTATAGATAGAGAATAAAGAGCTACTAGAAGAAGAACTTCCTAATTAATTATAAAGTAAAAGCGAAAGAGAGCTACTAGAGACCTCTTAGAAGTATAGCTAAGATATACTACTCTAGAAATAAAAAGTTACTATTAATAAATCTTATTATCTAAGCCGCTACCTAAAGCCTACTTAGATAAATAAGGAAAAATAAACCTAAGATATAGAAGAGAAAGTAGACCTTAAAAGAATATAGTATAAATTAAGAAAAGTAATTATAGTAGTACCTAAAAGAAGTAAGAACTTTAATATATCTAAGTATTAATTATATCTATAGAAAAGTATTAAAGAACAAAATACTTAGAAAGAAATATCTAGAAACTCTACTTCTACCTAGTTTTAAATATAATATAAGGTACTAATAGATACTTAAATAAAGAAAAGAATAAGAAGTTTAGAGTTAGAGAAAGAATATTATTTAAGGGTAACTACTATAGCTATCTACTACTATAGAATATAACTAATAGTATATTAGAAGAGTTATAGCTATCTATACTAAAGAAAAAAAGCTATATACTTAAAATTAGCGTTAATATCTAAGCCTATATAGGTAGAAGCCTACTAAGTATTCTTTATAACTTTTCTAGCTTTCTAATTACGCCTTCTCTAGTTATACTTCTAATTCTTAGTTATACTTATATACTTAGTAGAGTAAGCTATAGTTATACTACTATTAGATATATACTTAGAATACTTACTATTCTTAGTAGTAACTTTATTAGTAGCCTCTAAAACTATAATAGCTTTAGATATAACTATATTAGTAGCTATAGTAGAAGCTAAATTCTTAGGTAGATCTATATCTATTATACTCTTATTAGAGACTTAAACTCTAGAATTAGACTTAACTTTAGTAGTAACTAAAGGCTGCTTAGTAGAAACCTTCTCTTAAATAGTAGTAGTAGTAACCTTATCTTTAGAAGTAATAGCTTTCTAAATAGCTTTCTAAATAGCTTTCTTAGTTTTCTAAGTAGCTTTCTAAGTAGCTCTCTTACGCTTAGTACGTTAAGAGCGTAGATTCTCTAGATATTTAGTTCTCTTAGTAGCCTTAATAAGTAGCTATTTAGCTAATTTCTTCTTATTTATAGCTTTCTAAAGAGCTTTTATATAAACTCTCTTCTTCTTCTTAATATTAGATAGAATTCTATTAACCTATTTAAGTAAGTTAAGAGGCTACTTATTATATTTAGGCTTAAAGTTCTTATCTTAAACTAAGTAGTATTTACTTAGTAAGTCTAGATTACCTAGAGAATACTATATAATAGAATCTTATAGATATAGCCTAGTAGTAGGTAGAATAGATACGCTAAGAGCTATTTAGGTACGTAGAGTAATAGGTATATTAGATAGTATAGTAGATATAGTAGGTAGACTAGCTAGAGTAGCTAAGGCTTAATTAGAAGTAGAGTTAGGCACCTAGAACTCTAAATTTCTTATTAGTATAATTCTAGAAAGAAGAAATAGAGTTATCTAAGTATAATTTAGAAACTTACTAGTTATAGAGTAGAAAGTAGCACCTCTATTAAAGATATAATTAGTATAGGTACTATAGAGAAGCTAATTTCTATTAATAAAGAATATTTAGTAGCTCTTAAACTTCTTCTTATAGCGCTTAGAAGCGTATTAACTATATATCTATTTATAAGGTCTTAAACGCTCTATAGCCTCTTTAGTAGTAAGAAGATAATAGAGAGCGCTAATACTATAATACTAAAGTAGAGTATTTATATTAGATTTATATAACTACCTCTTAGAGGTACTCTCTAGACTAAAGAACTTACTAATAGTCTTATTCTCTTACTAAAGGTCTATTAGATCTATAGTATTAATCTTTATATTAGCCTAATTATTAAATTCTTCGCTAAAGATATATTCTATAAGAATAGAACTAAATAAAACGCTATAATAATAAAGCTTATAGAGATATAGCTAAAATTTCTTTAGTAGCTTAAAAGTAATAATATAATTATAATTTAGAGTAACTATATATAATAGATATTAGAAGAATATTTAAAAAAGAAAAGCTAATAGAGAAACTTACTCTATTCTATAATATACTACTTTCTAGAATAAGTAATAGAGTATTTATAGAGTAGAGCGCTCTAATCGCTAAGTAGACTAAGTATAGTCTTCTTCTTACTAGGGCTTATTATAATCTAGAGAGTTAGTAGAGATACTAAAGTTATAGTCTAAGATAGAAATAGCGTATCTAAGTAAATATTAGAAGAGGTAGTAAGAGTAGAAATATTACTCTTAGTAGTATCTATAGTAGCTTCTAGAAGCTTAATATATAGAGTCTAACTATAAATTAATAGAGGTATCTAGAGCTTAAAGATATAAGGTAATTAGCTACTAGAGAGCTTAAGCTTAGAACTAGAAGATAGAGAAGTAGGTAAGTACGTAGAGCGCTTAGAAGAGTAATAGAATCTAGATAAACTAGAGTTACTAGAGGCGTCTATAGTTATAGGTAATTTAGTATATATAACTAGCTTAGAAGGTGTTAGTAATATACGCTTAGTAATAGGCGTAGATATAGTAAGTAAGAATATAGAAGAGAAAAAGTAGTAGAGCTAATTAAGAATTAGAGTAAGAGAGGTAGAGTATAGAAGTTAAGTATAGAAGAGAGAGAGAGAAAGTATATAGAAATAGAGAGGTAGCTAAGCGTTTATTAACATAATAATAATATTATAATAAAGTATAGGCTAGTATAATATAGTTTAGTAAGGCGCTAAGAGAATATTAGATAAGACTAGAAAAGTAAGGTAGCTAAAATCTAGAAATATAGACTAAAGAGAAGAGATATTATAGAGTAGAAGTATAATATCTAAGGTTATATTAAGTATATTATAGAAACTCTTAGTATATATTAGAAATACTATCTACTAGAGAACTTAAAAAATAAGGCGAAAAATCTAGCCTAAAAGATACTTAGATAGGATTTAGAAAAATAGAATACAACCTCTAGAAGATTACTATCTAAGAGATCTAATTAGAAAAAACTAGAAGTAAAATACCTAAGAATATATTCTAAAACTAGTTTAGACACTCTATAGATAATAGCTAGATAGAGTTATAAAAGACTTATAAAATCTATTTTAATAAAGTAGGTATACTAATATTCTTTAATCTAATTCTATAGATAACTAGAGATTATAAATATTAAATATTAACGTAAATAATTATCGACCTAGTTAACCTATCAACCTAGTTAGTTCTTACTAAGACTACTACTATTCTCTTTCTTATATTATACCTTAATAACAACACGCGATAATAACTAATTAAGAAGATAGAATTAATATAGCTCTTCTTACTTATAAAAATAAAGAGTTTTCTAGCCTCTAACACGCTACTAATACCTTTAGAGTTCTACGCTCTACACTTATTAACTAATATAGTAGAGTCTACTCTAAGCTAGATTTATATAACGCCCGCTATAAGCTTACTTAGATAGAAGAGTAGACGCTTATCTAATATATTCTTAACCTTAATTATTAAGGATACTTAGTTTAGCTATATAAGGTAGAAGATATAGCTAATAAACTCTTAGGTACCTATAGTAGAAAGCCTATTAGTAAGAAGTAGGCTAAGCGCTTTATAATACGTTTAGATAAGCTTAAGATAGTATTTAATTACCTAAAGAATAGATAGAGAAAGCTATAGAAAGACCTAGAGGTAATTAGCGCATAGATTAAGCTAGTTAAAGAGACTAAAGCTAAGTATAGTATCTATAATAAGAATATTTATAACTTTAATAAGATAGGCTTCTAGATAGGTGTTATTAGGTCTATAAAGGTTATTATAGATTTAGAGAGATATACCTAGCCTAATATTATCTAGCTAGGTAACTATAAGTAGGTAATAGTTATCTAGAGTATTTATATAGTAAAGTATATAACTCTACTCTTTATTATCTATAAAGAACGCGTCTATATCTTAGTATAGTATAAAGAGGTAGATATACTATATAATTAGAAACTATTAGTCTCTAAAAATAGCTAGACAAATAATACGCTTAGTTTAGTATAGTTAGAGCACTTTAACGCGTATATAAAGACGTATTAGATAGAGGGGTATAAGCTACTTATTCTAGATAGCTATAAGAGCTACCTTAACTAAGATTTTAAGAACTACTATCTAGAATATAAGATTCTAACGCTCTATATACTAGCCTATTTATTGTATATCCTCTAGCTACTTAATATAGTCTACTTCTTACTATTAAAGTATAAGTACTCTAAACACGTCTAAGACTTAGTATACTAGCGCGTCTACTATATTAATAAGAAAGCCTTTCTCTCTACCTTTAAGAACGCCTACTTCTTAGTATTTATAGAGGAGAATTATATAAAGGCCTTTAAGATAATAGAAATAGTCTCTATTAATATATAGGTAGTATTAGATTATATTAAAGTTAGTCTATATACCTTACTATAACTCTCTATACTAGAAGCGCTATAGTAGTTAAAAATACTAAGTAATATACTTAAATTTAGGTTATAATTAAAGCTTATTACTAATTTCTTCTCTTAATTACTAATAACTACTAGAAGAGGCTTTTCTTAGCTTATAAAGGGTGCTAAGCTAATACTATAATAAAACGCGCTCTTAGCTATATATAACTATAAGCTTAAAAAGTAATTAGTAGTTCTAACTAAGTAAAAAATATAGAAAAGGAAGTAGATCTAGATAGAGAGTACTCTTAAGTATAGAATAGTAGCTAACTAGATAGCTACTAGCGCGTCTATTATAGTAAATTCTTTAAAGAGAACTTAGAGTAGTAGTACTACTAAAACTATACTACTAACTTAATAATATTATAGTATATATAGAGAGACTAGGTATAATACGTAAACCTATTAGAAAGATATAGTAGAAACTTCTAAATTAGATAGTAGTACGTACGATAGGAGTATAGATAGTATTAATAGTAATAATAAAGATAGCGTAGAGTAGATTAGTTATACTAAGCAAAACTAACTAGGTTAATAAGTTAACTAGGTTGATAATTATTTATATTAATAGAAATTATTAATAATATAAGATTTAAGGTAAAGATAATCTCTTTAGAAGAAAGAATAAAAAGAGAGTTAGAACCTTATCTAAGATTATTTTAGAAACTATAAAAGAAGAAGAGACCTTCTTTTTTTAAGTAAGAGAGAGAAGTAAAGAATTAGATTAACTAAAAAGTCTCTATTAGATTTATATATAGACTAGGCGTAATACTATCTTAGATAAGAATAAGAAGAGAAAACTAGTAGCTCTAGAGAGTAAGTCTAAACTACTAAAAATCTAAAGTAGAAAGAGAAGATAGAATTAGATATTAGAACTATTCTTAGAGTTAGAAGTATCTCTACTAGAAGGCTTAAATATATTCTTATTATTCTTATTATTAATATTAGCTATACCTAAAGTACTATTAGCTATAGCCTAGAAAGTTCTAGATCTATATACTAATCTAGTAGAATACCTATTAGAATAGATAGAAACCTTAGCCTTAGAAGTTATAGAGTGTTAGTATTACTTTCTTAGATTCTTAATAGGTAGAGCGTAATCTTTATCTAGATTCTTAGACTCTAAAAGATAGTTAGATAGAGCTATATCTAAAGACTCTAGAGAAGAGAGTAAAGAAGAATTATACTTATTATCTTTACTCTTATATATAGTAATTAGATAATTAGCGTATTTATTTATATTACTCTTACTACTCTAAGTAAAAGAAGATAAGTCTTTAACTCTAGTAGTAGCTAGAATATCTATAAAAGAAGTAGATTAGAAGTTTAGAGCTAAAAGTACTATAGATAGTAATATAGATATATCTAATAGACTCTTAGAAGCGCTAAAAGCCTAGACTCTCTAGAGAATAATAATAGTACCTAAGAAAGAACTATTAGCTAAAATCTAGAAATAAGAGAAATAAATATCTAAAGGTTATTTAGGTACTTATAGTAAAAAGAGTATAACTAAGTACTACTAGTAAAGAGATAGTTATTATAGATACTACTATTTAGTAACTTAGTACTATAATATATCTAAGAGTATATCTTATAGGCTAGCTTATACTTCTAAGCGCTATATTAACTATACGCTTACTTATTAGTATCTAAGGAGGTATTAGCCTAACTAGTAGTATAACTATAAGTTTTCGCTCTAAAAATATAGAAAAGAAGTAGACTCTTAATCTTTAGCTTATATATTAAGCGCTTTATAGTACTAGGTAGACTAAAGTACTCTTAAATAGTCTAGAAACCTTTATATAGATTAATAGCGAGCTTAAGATTTACCTAGAGTAATTTATAGAATTTTAGTATATCTAAAAGCTACTTAGATAGGTAAATAGTAATTATAGCTAAGTAAGAACTAAGTTATTTACTAGAGAAATAAAGACTATAAAGTATACTCTAAAGGTAAGAAAGAAAGTTAATATTAATTATAGTATCTAAATAGTTATTTACTATATAGAGACTATATTAGAAAAGTACTTAGAAGAGAAGAGATAGAATCTAGACTTACGCTAATTTATAATTATTAGTAGTATAGAGCTAGAAGTAGAGTACTAATAGAGTAGAGTATTATTATAGCTAAGTCTACTAGGTATAGCTTACTAATACTTCTTTAAAGAGTTATCTATAGTAGTAGTACCTAGCTATAGAGTTACTAACTTAACTAGAGATAAGAATACTATAGTCTAAGAGATAATTAAAGTAGTAAGTAAAGATATAATAGGCTAGGCTATCTAAGAAACTTTATAATATTTTATAAAATAAATTAAAGAGCTCTCTAGCTCTATAGAGTATATAGACGTCTTAGAAGTATTAGGTATAGAGAGTATAGTAAGAGTAAAAGTAATTATAAAAGTACGTATAATAGTAACTTAATAAAGAGTAAGGTTATAGTAAAGATAGATATAAAGTAGTAAACTATAAAAAGTAAGAATTAAGTAAAAAGTAATTAGTAATAATATAGTAGGTAAGTAAGAGAGGTTAGAGAAGAGAGTAGAGAGAAAAGGTAGTATAGTATTATTATTATTATTGTTTTACAAGTGATATCGATGCTCAACAGCAGATCTTCACAACGCGGTATTATAGTAACAGCAATATAAGAAAGCAGTTAAGGCGCTATCCTAGCACCTTATACTTAGTTGAATGCGGTATTGACTTAGTGAATGTACGCAGGCAGGGCAGCCATAAGCGTATAATGAAGGAACTTTTTCGAATTTGGAACTACCGCAACGCATTATGCTATTGCAACATATTGTCCTATTGCAACGTCTTATCCTGTTGCAACTCCTTGTCCTGTTGCAACTACTTGTCCTGTTGTAACTACTTGTCCTGTTGCAACTCCTTGCTCTGTTGCAACTTCTTGTCCTGTTGCAACTCCTTGTCCTATTGCAACGCCGATTTGTCTATGTCTATAAACGCCTTATCGTCGCCGGAGTGCTATCTTTTGTCCTTTGGCTGGATCCTGTGGGCGGTAAGGCAATGATTTGGGTGTGACTGTGATTCTGGCAGTATGCTGCACCTGAGATTGTCGTGATAGATTGCGCAATGCCGTGACTAAGCTATGCATAAGCTTTGAACGAGCTGTAGACGAGCTGTAGACGAGCTGTAGACGAACTGTAGACGAGCTGTAGACGAGCCGTAGACAAGACCTGGTATTCGGGATGCGATTGCGTAATGGATGAGCTGTGGTGGAGGATATTGAAGTTGTACGGTTCAACTCTATAAAGGGTCCAGGAAAATTTTCATAAAGCTTCTAGTTCACTTCTGCTTGTTCCTTCGTACACTACAATCTTCTCCTATCTTAGAACTCTCTCGACATCTGATATCTAATCGATTATGTCGCGCCTAGCCATCATCACGGACGTGACATACGATGTCTTGGACAGGGCTGTATATGAGGACGGCACCGGGCTTATCAAGATTATCGACGATGGCGAACTCCATACTACCTACGCAATCTATCTTAACAAACTGCTACGTCGCCTTGGTCTACCATTATGTGTCCTTCCCGAGTTCTATCTCTTACACATGCAAGAACGCCTGCTCAGTTTAAAGAACAAAAAGGACACCACTAAACTGTGGAAGATGAGGCTGCTCCTGGTCGCTCTATATGCGATAGCCTGCTACCTTTTGCTGTAGACAGGCTTGTCGGCTAGTGCGAAACTTTTTGTTGAGGACTAGCTGTAGGAGTTGACTGACTTGAGCATGGCACTCAAGGAGTATCTCCCTATCCAATCCTATCACAAGAGGTTCCTGGACGACCTTATTGATCACGAAGAATATCACAAGTTGCTAGTGGATCTCCTTTTTGCGGCGGAGATTGCTCGAACGTGTGGATTGGCGTAGATAGTATCAGTCGACGACTACGACGACCACGACGATAGCAACGGCAATAGTTTATAGCAATAGCAACGGTGACGACGACCACGACCACGACGATAGCAACAGCAACGGCTTATGGCGACAGCAACGGCAACGGCTAGTGAGGGGAGGATGGTATTGATATTGACATTGGCATTGGCATTGGCATTGGCATCGACATCGGTATTGGGCATTGAGTATCAGACATCGGGTCAGGTCTGCGTAGAGGAGATGGCATCAAGACAGCTGTCTCCGCCGTATCGCAATGGCTTAGTCATGTTGTAGCTTCGTGGCTGTAGGCGTAGATGTTGTTGTAGTTGTTGTAGTTGTTGTAGTTGTTGTAGTCAATTTTCGCTGCCCGCTAGTGGCTATCAAGTCTTGGCAACATGACGTCACGTGGGCAGTCGGCAATCAGCGTTTATGATAGTTATTCGAACAAAGTTCATGTTACACAGTAGGAGTATTTCAATGAAAAAGATTATTAAAAAACACATTAGTCCCTATCCTCAAGGGATTATTATTATTATAATAATAAAGTAATAGAGCGTTTATAAATATATAAACCTAGGTAACTAAATTATACTTAGCGCTTATAGTAGAGTAGAGTAAAATAGAGTAGTCCTATAAAGTAATATACTAAGTAATATAGGTCTAAGAGTTATTTAGAAAAGTAAGAAAAGATATAGTTAGGTACTATATAGTAGTTATTAGGAAGGCTCTATAGAATATTTAGAAAAGGTATAGGCCTAGAAATCTAAAGTAGAATTCTAAGAGCTAGTACTAAAATAGTAGCTAGATAAAGAAAAGAGATATATAATATATCTAATAGAGTATTAGTATTTAAAGAGAAAAATCTAGAAGAACTAATATTAAAAGATATAAGAACTAGAGAGTAAATATCTAAGAATACCTCTAGATAAGCCTTAGATAATAGCTAAAAGAGAACCTAAAGTAAAGTCTAAATTAGATAAGTATAAAAGAGAGATAAACTAGTATAAAGAAAGAAAGTTTTATTTATTAGAATTAAATTAGCTAAGAAGGCGTCTAGATTATTTAGTTAATAAAGTAGAAAATATAATATAGGTAATAGTATATAGAGATAGTTAAAGTACTATCTAAGTATCTTTTAGGTAAGAATACGCTACTAGAAGAAATAGGTTTATAGGTAGAGCTTCTTAAGTAAGAGAGATATTTCTACTATTCTAATTTATAATTAGAATAGTATAGAAAGAGAAGGTCTTCCTTCTTAAGTAAGAGAGAGATATAGTAGAGTAAATAGAGATATAGAGATTAGATATAAGGTATAGGCTAAAGAGTACTTAGATAGATAAGGTAAATAAAGATTATAATAAAGAGGTTATAATAAATATTACTTAGATAATAATAACTAATATATAAAAAAATAATACTATCTTAAATACTATATTAAGTACACATTTCTATAGAACCTTACTACTATAAAATATCTATTTAAGCTAGGCTAATCCTATATTATTATTAGACTATCCTAACTCTAAATTAGTAAAAAAAACTTTATATTTAGTAACCTCTACGTTATTAAGCTAGCCTAATTAAAGCCTAGCCTTACCTTAATAGATTAGAGTAAGTAGTAATATAACTCTAGAAGCTCCTATATAAGTAATAAGTGTTATCTATTCTCTATTACTATTCTATATTACTATAGTACGCTCTTTTAAAGCCTATATTATCTTTATAAAGATTCTTTTTAAGTAGGTTATAATACTAATAAAGAAGCCTTTCTTATCTATATTATAAATATTACTTAGCTTAATATTATATTCTTATATCTTTAAGTATAATAAGTTAAAATATAGCTTATATCTTTCTTCTAAATTAGCCTTATACCTATTATAATTAATACTAGCGCTCTATTTAATAGTAAGGTTATTAGCATAGTAATATAAAAAGCGCGTAACCTAACTTTCTAAAACCTCCTATTTTACTATTACTAATACAAAATTTTATACTATTTCTCTTATAGATAGTAAGCTACGCTTTATATATTTTTCTATATATACTATAAGCTAATTCTCTTATTATAGGCTAAGTAATTACTAGTATTATTATTAGGCTTTATAGGATCGCTATTTAGCTTAATATCTTTGCAATAATATTATTTAATTAACACTATATTTTTTTATAACTATATAGTATAAAAATAATGCGCCAGGACTATATAATTTAATATCTTTAATTGCTTTTTTAATTAGCGTTATAGTGGTGGAGTTATTTCGTGTTGAAGTTGAGATGATTTTGACGCGCCTTTGCTTGGGTGGCTCGACCCGCGCACGGGCACTGTAACTTGCCCTTGCAGTTGTTGATCATTGTTGTGCCCACGCACAAGGAGTCATGGTTGCATAGAGTTGCCCCAGAACGCCTATCTCGCATGCTCGCCGACGAGAGTCATGGCGACACCGAGTCTCGACGTGCCATTGATTACGTTACTAGCCACAACCGCTACTCGGACCGCATCGAAGACGAGACTGAAGAGGAAGAGGCAAGTCCCGACCGCGCAATCGAGGAGGGCAATCGCCGTCTGGATAGCGCTCTACCTGGACACCTTGTGGGCAACAATCAGCCAAGCATCGAGAACGAATGGGCTAGATAGAGGCTAGGTGGGCGGGGTGAAGGGCCGATACAGGTCCCACAAAACCTGTCGGGGAAGCGGCAGTGCCTGAGTGCATCACAAGTCACGGGTACTCCCGAGCTCATGGTTTTCACACCTTGCACCGTCACTCCCAGTTGCTCTGTACTTGTGTGGGAGTTGGGAACGGTAGCTTACACGCCAGAACACATTAGCAATTACTGGGCAACAACAAGTTTTCCGTGCGACAATTCCAACTTAACAGTGCTTAATAAGAATTAAATTGTAAGAATGTACGAGACATACTATATAGGACATGAAGCATTTTACACATATACACACATATATATATATATACATACACATACACATATACACAACAGCAACAATAATAACAAACATAAGCGTAAATAAGCGTAAACATGCATTCTACCAGCCCTAATACATCCTCTCGCCGTATTCCATAACCATAAAGGGTTACAGTTGCAGAGACGAAAAGAAGGAGAAGAAGCAGAAGAAGAAGAAAAGACACCTATGACTAACGTAATTCTTTCTTTACAACTTTTAGGAGAAGAAATGTGCCGGGAAACGGCCATCGCTACTTTACTACCGCCTGAGTTTTATGCTCTCTGTTTCGATTCGCTTCGTTTCGTTTCGCTTTACAATCTTTACCATTACCCTGTTCATACAATTCATGCACTCCCGTCTTTTTCCCTCACAATCTCCCTGACCCAGCTCGCCTAGGCACTCCCCTTTCTTTCCTTCCTTCCTTCTTTCCTTCTCCATCATTGCCTACTCACTCATCATCCCAGCACACCTTGAAGGCTACAACACATGTTAGTAACGCAGCTCCAAAAGTCAAGGCAGAAGGATAGACTTACCGCAAGGAAACGGAAAATACATATCCTGATTCTCCGTCAGGTAAGCATGATACACATACTTCTCCTCGCCTGCCTCCATCTTCTTCGCAACCTTGTGAATCTTTCCTTGCGGGCCCTTGGCAGGCCTCAGGTTCTTCAGCTTGGCTACTTCCTTTAGCATCGTCGTGAGCGCCACACGCGTCATGGGTAGGCCCAGGCACTGGTGGGGCCCATGGCCGAGATGGATGTACGAGTTGAGCGAACGCGTGATATCGACACTGTCGGGATTGGGAAAGATTTCTGCGTCGTGGGATGCGGTGCGTAGTTTGACAAAGACAGTGGAGCCGTGTGCGAGGTTCGTCGTGTGGCCGGCTTCGGTGATGGGAGTTTCTTTTGCAACGACCCGGATCACGCCTGTTTCGCCGTTGAGACGTCCACCTTCCATGGTGTAGTGCATCAGTTTCTCAAACGCTTCTTCGCTGTCTTGCTTGGCAAGCTCTTGGATCGCAGCCCAGTGCTCTTTTCCGGCACCGAGGAGGTAGAACTCGAGGGTCTGGGCGAAGAGTTGGCCTTGATTTGAGACCATGCCGCCCGCGGTACCTAGAATGTGGCCCCAGACCAGCTGCTTGGGATCCATGCCAGTCTCTAAAAGCCTCTTGATCATGTGTACGCCGTAGCTCTTGAGGACGGACTCGTGTGGCCAGATGGTCTGGATGATGGAAGACAGTATTCCGCTATTGGCAATAGCTGCAACATTCTTCTCGACAATGTTGCCGAGGACTTGAGTTGCTTTGCGTGCCTTGACGTGCAGGGGAAAGGATGATGCTGGGTCGGCGTCGAAGAAGATGAGAGCAAAGACCGACGACATTATCAAGTACAGCTCCGCTTCAGTGAAGATTCCATAAGGCCTGTCATCAGTCTTGAGAGGTAGCATGAAAAGCTCCGAGCAAAAGTGCACGTGTGCGAGATTGCCAACGTCACGGATAATGTCAACCTGGTTGAAGTCGGCAATCTTCGCGCTCTTCTCCTTCAACAGCTGCTGCATCTTCAGAGTGTAATAGTTGCGCACTTCCTTGTCCCAGTCAGAGATGTATAAAGCCTTGCTCATCATCTGGCGGGAGGCGGTATTCTTAGGACCGTCACCGGCGAGCATGAACTCGGCAGCTGCAGGACCCATTATGTACTCCATTGCTTTACCCCAAACAACCTTGAAGTCAGTTTGGTTCTTCATAATCTCGGTGGCGAGCTTGTACTCCTTAACAAAGTGCGGGTGTGGCGTTGCTACCGGCTTGGAGAAGTCGTATAGGTGGTCTTTCTTGAGATCGGCGAGAGCGGTTTTCATGGCAGACGGGACAGTGAGCGGATAGTGTGCATAGACGCTATTGTACTTGAAGTGTTGCGGGAACGCACGTAGGAAGAGCTTGTAAAACACACATCCGTTGTCGATGCCGACGTCGCTGTCTGCGAGACTGTAGCCCCAGTTTGTCAGGGTGCGGGGATTGTAGTCTTTTGTATAGAACCTGTCACCGCGTACCAAGGCCACGGCATCCGATAGTACAGCTCGCGAGATGGTGTAGTTGGTGCAGAGACCAGATCCAGGCGCCATGGGCTTCTTGGCATCTTCCACAACCATGCCGGGATAGATTTCGACCTTATCGGGGGTATCGTAGAGGTGCTTGAGTTGTTCTTGGACGTACTTGTCAGAGGTGATGTCTTCGAATGTCTTGTGTGGCTCGAGCTTGAAGTGCTTCCGGAACTCGTTGAGCGAGCCTAGGTTCCAGCTACGTGCTTGCTCGATGCCGAGAACCTCGATGGCACGGAACACAGCAGGTACTCGATTCGGTCCGAACGAGTTGGCGCAGTCTTCGATGCTAGAAGTCAGAATATCTACGAGACCTTGGTCGGGCAACGTGCCATCTTCGTTTCGCTTCAGGCCAGCAAATTCACGCTTTGATGGATCTCGGTCGGTCTTCTTGTAGACCTCGTTAAGGCGACCGAGAAACTCGTATTTGTCAATGGTCTTTGGATCACGGCCCTCGCCAAAGATCCCATCCCACATCTCCTGTGTCCACTTCTCGTCGCGGTCTGACACGGTCGAGTGCCATCGGTACACAAGATTGAATTCTGCAGACACCTGGTTTCCAATACCCATCGGCAGGCCTTCCACATCAGCACGGGGATTTAGCTGCCAGTTGCTGTCTGTTCTGTTGAGATCGAGAATTGTGCGGACGTAGTCGATCAAGATGGTGTTGACGTAGAGACCGCATGTGATCAGTCGGCCAGTCTGGAACAAGTCATTGTCGTACTTGTTCCAAGCTGCATCGTACTTTTCCTGCGTCTTCTTATCAACCTCAATATCCCCAGTAGACTTTGGAACCTCTGCAGAGGGCTTTGTGAAGCGTCCCTGCTCGTTGATCTCGGCCAGATTCTCCACCGTGTAGTTGTGGAAGCGGCCGAACATGATCAGCAGAGCGCCAACGCCAGGAGGGAAGAAGAGTAGCCTTGATTCCGAAAAGCAATCTGGCTTGATCTTTCCATCCTTTCCAATCCTCATCATATCCTGCTCGGCTTGGTTGCTACCATACAAGGGCGAGAGATCGAGATATGAGGAAGTCATTGAGATGGAATAGTCTTCATGGCTCGTCCGGAAACAGTCGTGGATGATGATGGATGCTAGGTAGAAAAGCATGCTCGAGATTCGGTTAGGGTGCAGCTCCGCGTGCTTCCTTGTCATGATACTGTCAAACACAACGCCTGGATCCGGGCGTGCAGGCGTCTGCATCGTGGTCGGCTTCACTGTCCTAGCATACGGTGTTCCTGCTGCACCGACCTGCGGGTTGACGAGGCTGTTGAACGAGCCGTCTGCTGATCGATATTGATACTTGGAGCCAAGATATGACTGAGGTGGGTGTTGCAGGTCATTCCACAGCTGTGACAGGAAGTTTGCGGTGACGGCGTCCCTTGTCTTGGATCCATCGGGCAACGCGGCAGCCGTTCGGATCAGGCCCTCCATGAGGTAAGTCTTGTCGTCGGTGTAGCTACCAAGCATCTTCTCCCTCTGAATCTCAAGCAAGGACCCAATGTTCTCGATGCCAAGGTGAGACATGTCTCGCAAGCCACCTTCGATCTTCTTGTAAAGGCTAGCCTTGTCCTCTGGTGGAATCTTGGAGCCATCACCCGTTTGATCGGGAACTGGAGCCGTGACAGCGCCGATCAGCGAAGCAGCAGCACGGAACGGGGCGCCGATAGTGCTCCGCAGGGTGCTGATTTCGGATGCATCCGCTGGCTTTGGCGGCTCGATTCCTGTGCGGGTGTCGACATGGGAGTCCCATGCGGCTTTTGCCTCTTCAGTTGCAGACATGATTGCGGAAGTGCTACGGGTTGATGTTAGCAAGCTTCTCCAGCGTTGTACACTGTTCCTACGCCTGAGATGGTGATGATTCCATTGGCTGAATGGGGAATGGCCGATTGCTGCTGGGGAGTCGTCGAAAGCCCAGCGAGCTATACCAAGGGGAAGAATAGGGCAGGTCGGGCATTGAGGAGAAGATGAAGCAGACAAAGGATCGTGTCGTTTGAACTTACGTGTTGTCAAGAGTGCTTCCCGAGGAAACTTGCCTTTGGCCGCGGTACAGGGCGGGCTGTGTGTGTGTAGCTACTGTATCTGACTTGTTTGCAGGTGATGCGGGGATGCTCCAGGCAAGATGGTCTGGAGCAGCAGTAGGAGCAAAGGGTAGCGGGGGAGGAGCAATCAATGTCCGGGCGAGACGATATAAGTAGCAGTCGCGAAAAGAAAAAGCAACGAGGGGTATCTGCACGACTCTGGAGGAAAGCACACCACACACGAACCGGTATACGATGACACAGTCTCGACAAGTGGTTTGATCCACCGCTGTTCGGCCAGGCCTCCTTCTTATACTGCCCTCTACGTGGGTGGTTCTCCATGACCGCGTCCCTCTAGTTCGGCTGAAAGCGGACGCCTACAAAAGGCGGCCAAACGATCCATTAGCATCCTCCAAGGCTGAGCTGATGCGCCACGTTCGTGGCCAGATACGGGAGACGGCCAATGGGCAGCTACGGTGGGAGCAGTTGGCATACGCGCGGTATGGACTAGCACCAATACGACATATGGCTGACCGCCAATGTCGATGGAGAAGAATGTGCGATGCTGCGTCGCTGCTCGGCCCACGCACACAATCAGCCTTTGCCAGACGTCCGTCTGCCCTGTTCTGGACAATGGGCAAGCTGCAGGCAACCACAGCACCCAGTGCCTCAGCCTCGCATCCACCAGTCCGTCGGTGGGTGGGAGTCTGAGGTGGCTTGATGCAGGGTTCCGAGCTGCCCATCTGTTTTCTGGTGTTCGGCGCCGCTCTCCCGAAGGCTAGTCGAGGGGGCCGCCCGCGGGGCACATGAAAGCAAGCCTCCAACGGCAAAAGCAAAGCGTCGTGCGCCGAAATGAGGGCGCCCGTCAGTCAGGCCACAAGCACGGCTTGGGTTGGACGATGACGACGCTGATCATGATGGTGGTCACGGCTGACCATGCGGCCCTGTCATGTGAGGAGCCTCACACAGCTGGAACAGGCAGACCCTGATGATCCATGAGGCCGCCCACTGCCAACTCCCTCGGTGCCAGCGGTCGAGTGCACGAATCATTGCGCGGATTATATAATTTACGTTGGCCTCCTCGACACACTAACTACGGGTACCTGCCGAGTGTTGGCCGTTTTGGGCTGGGTGTGACCATTTCAATAGGCGTCCTCCGCTAGGCCTCAACCTCAGCCTTGTCACAGCCGCAGCGGACCCCAAACACGGACCCCAAACACTTGGTACCTGATGTACAGTCATTTCAGAGGCATGCCATTGCACCGTCCCAGAGGCTGTGCCAACCCACCTACCACCCTTGGCCCTTCCACTTGCTTCATCACCAGAGGCCCGGCAGAATAGCGTACCTCTTACGCTTGTACTTGTCGCCAAACTCCTTGCGATATCTCCTTTCCTTCTTCCATGCCCATACGCCCATTTGTCCGACTGCCACGATGATGAAGAGGACGGTGCTCAGGCTCCAGTTGACCAGAGCTACGCCGATCCAAGCAACAGCCTCAAACATGTAGTTTGGACACGTCACCATGTTGAAGCCCAAGCCTTGGGGGATGCCACGCTCAGTGGTGCCTGGCCGACGCAGATTCTTCAACGTCATGTGTGTGCTGTAGTTGCAGACCTCGCCAATGACGAACAGGCCAACACCAAGATATGTAACGAGGGGGTTTGAAGGCTTTGCAGCTGGGCTGCTGGGGCCGTAGCTCCAGTATGCCAGGTTGAAGCCAGACAGGAGCCAGTAGTAGCCGCTGTTCTTGTAAATGTTCATGATGGGCATGGTGGCGGATGAGAAGCGGTGGACAAAGAGCGTCTCGAACTCGCGCTTCGCAAAGTGCGCCACGCACATGAGAAACGTGAGCTTCTGGAGCTGTGACGGTGGCTCCGAGGTGCCGTAGATGAGACCGCGGCCGAAATAGACGAGTGGGTGGATCAGGAGGGGTCCGAGGTATTCGACGATGAAGACGGTTCGCCACGAGATCTGGGGTCCTGAAAGGCTGTCAACCATCCAATCATTAGAGCGGATCGTCATGCGTACCCAGGTCCTTGACATCCACGGCGCTCTTGTTCCTCAAACCCGTGTCGTAGACTGTCAGGTCCTTGACATTGTTGATGGCCGAGCCATCGCTGCCCTTGGTGATCCTCAAGCGGTGAGCAGAAAACCCTGAGGCTTTGGCGATTTCCTCAAAAATCTGCGAGGCAGGAGCATCGGAGCTGACAGTGATGGACTCGGGAAGGTTCTTGATCGGGCGGCCTAAAAGGAGGAATTAGCATGCAATCAAATGTCCAACAGGGCAGGCCATGGGCAGCCTGCTACCAATTGGGCATACCTCGAGGGCGCACGAGCAGAGTCAGAGGTGATGCCGACATTGTTCCTGCGTTGGAATGTTTGTGCTGGACGTGCAACTTTTGGGGAGATACCTTGGGAGCGGCAGCCTCGGCACGTGCGTCTGTGCAAGCTAGGCTGAAAGGGGAATGGCCACATACGATGCTACATGTTGTTGATACTTTGCATTGCTTTTACCACTCTCTCGATAGCCAAGGGACATGATACTGATTATGAGTGCTTGGTGAGCTTGTGATGTATTCTATTTGCTATAATCGGCGTTTTTTTTTCTTGTGCTAGACCGACAAGAAAGGTGTGATGAAGGAGAGCACACGACCACAAAGCACAAGCACGAGCACAAGCACAAGCATGAACATCATGGCCATGCAGTTGCCCCATTTCCCCATCCTGGTCATGGTACACTACCTGGCTACTGCACATGGCCCGACTTGTGAGATCCATAACGCCTTGGCTTCCACGACTCCTCATTTCATCCAAGCTGAACCACAATCTGCCACGCAACCTCCGGCCCCATACAAGCCACCATCTCGCCAATGATACCCTGGATGGATTTTGGGTTCCGAAGATTGCTGCTTTCCCAAGAAACAAGATCCTACAAGGTTGTCAGTTTTGGGCCTCTGATATCTGCGACACATCCAAGGTACGCAGACGTACCTGAGCTTCTGCCATCCTACCACCCACTCGAATCGGCATCGTGGCCAGGTCGAGCTGCTCTTCAATCTCTTCGGCCGTCATCAGGCCTGGAACCTTGAGTTCGAACAGTGACATTCCCTTGGCGACTGCATCGCCACCCTCGGCTGCTGTTGGGAGTGGATAATCTGAATAATCATCCTTTTCTTCCGCATCGTCCGACTCTCCCGCACTCTTACTCGAGGCTCTCTCCAGCTTCCTCCTCCGCTCCCTAGCCATCGACACATACGGCTTCTTGTCCAGCAATCCGCGTAGCTCATCGTCCAACGGGTGCCACTCATACGTCTCTGGATCTAGGACATGCTGGGTCTTGTAGTCGCCCTTGTACTTCATCTTTGTGCATGAATGGATGTAGTAGCCCATGTAGTAGTACTGGTAGCCACCATCCAGTGCAAGTGCTGCCTCTCGGAGCGCGCTCAGCTTTCCAAATTGCCACGGCTCAAAGTCGGAGTGGTATAGCATGTAAACACCGCTGACGCAGTGAGGAAGAAGGTCAAGCACTCCCATCGCGATGAGTCGTCCATCTAGTCGGTAGCATTGGTGGTAGGAGCCCAGAGCCTGCTCTTTGCCGTTGACGGTCCGAGAAGTCTGCTTCAACGGAGAGTCGCATAGGAAGCGTTTGAAGCCTGACTGTGATATCTCGTGAGGCTTCTCTTTGTGTACATTTTGCTGGTAGTTCTTGAAGAGTTCGTACTTTTCCAAGGTAAAAGCTGCGGGTTCGAGTGTCACCTCGAAGCGATGTGCGGGCTCAGGTGGCTGCTTGACATGCTGCAGTTCGGCTCTGTGGATTTCCAATGTGAGGTCAAATGTGTTCTTCAGCCGAGCTTTCTCCCTAGCGATAATCAGCCTGGAGCCATGTGAGCGACGTCACTGACATACTCTTTGGAAACCGGATAGAGCCTGGAGGCCTCCTTTGTATATTGCTCGCCTAGCACATGATCGTTCCAGCGATTTACAGCTTTCCTCTGATCCTTTGAGGGCTTGAACGAGGCTACGGGGAGACTGGTGCCGGGTAAGGGTGAGTAGCATGACGCGTAGTTGGTGCTTACCGGATCGTGTAGTGCGGACAGCAGTGTCGCAGCACATCAGGCTTGTAGAAGATTGTGCCCGATCTAGACGGCAGTATTAGCTACTGTTGCATCTGCCGTGCATGAGTGGGGCATGTACCTTCTCCAACCGCGGTCAACGAGGATCTGGTAGACCTCAACGGTCAAGGATTTCGAGGAGAAGTAGTAGCTTGCTCCTGATCGAGTAAGGTCAGTCGGTCGTCTCGGGCCAGGCCAGACCCTCGTACCCGGCTTCTCCCGCTGGGTAGTGTAGTGTCACAGTTACGGCAATGAGACATGGTGGGATTCAGAAGGGGGGGAGGGGGTATTTGAAAGACTGCTCGTTTCCATGCTCCATGTGCAGACGTCGCTTGTCGTGGTGTTGCGTTGTGGAGAGAGGGGGGGGGGGGGAGGGGAAGCGTGGTGGCCGGCACGTGAGGGCGGGTAACCTTAACGGAACATCAAACGCTTCAATGGGGCTCGACCGCTGACTACTCTGACAGCGGGACGCAGGCATGGCGATCCAGGCGGTGGTGAATGGGGTAGAGTATGAGAATATGCACCTACTGGAGTTTGCGGTTCGACGGCGGTTTGATGCGTCTTTGCAGTACCCGCACGACTCGCTGCTGTAGCCTAGAAAACGAGCATCAGCCGGGCGTGGATGGGCTTGACTTGACGGCTCTGTATATCCAGCCAGACAGGCACGAGCCGGATTCCAGGGAATTGGTTGGAGCAGAACATACCGAAAGGCGTCACACTGGACTGCATGAGGGCAGCATAAGCGTGGGAGCTGGTGGGGGTGGTCCGAGGCAGAATCGAGCCTTGTCGGCGGGCAGTCGCAGTCGGCAATGAAGATGAATAATAGCCCGCCCGTTCGCTCGCCCGCAATGGCAACCAAGGCTTCTGTGTGCGCTGGGCTGGTGGTTCTGGTCGGGGGCGGTCGATGCGAGCGCTTGGTTCCAACGTCGGGGCGGTCTGGAGGGGCGCGTACCGACACAGACAGAGGCGGCGGGCGGTATCACGGACTGCGCTCGAGCAGCTCCAGGGCGCAGATCAGCGTCTTCAACACGGGGGCAATTGCACGTTTTCTAGTGGGCAATTCGCCCTTTTTATGCCTGTACGTCATCCCAGCGGCCATGTACGCAGCCAGCAGCAGACGGCAGCGCCCTGGGCTCGCGCGTGCCCCCGCCTGGCCTGCTCCAGCAATTGTGTGGCCGGCCGTGGGCAGCACGCTGAACACTGGACGAGCAGCCAGAGAGAGCCGGCCTCTCGACGCCCGCCCGTCGCCTCTCGACAGCTGGGGCCGTGGGTTTTGATTGCAGTCTTGTGCACACGCTGGCAGGGCCCCCGGACAAAGCTCCTCTTGCAGGCCGGCCTTGGCACCAGCCCTGACGCTCCGCGAGCCCTTAGTTTCCCACGTAAAAAGTCCCTGACCCGAACCAACCTACTAAAACATCCATCCACCATGCCGGACTTCTTTGCTGCTCGCAGGCTCCTCCAACATCCTCAGCCCCGTCATCCGCGGGACTGAGCCTCGCTCAGCCCTTTTGCACACTGCCCCTGCCACCCTTTTATATACACACATACACACACACACACACATACATACCCATAAATCATCCTCTGTACCTGACCCTCCCCCCCCCAATCGTCAAGCACTACGCTCGCTGTTTGCTCGGCTTCATTTCACCGCCTGGCAAACCTCTGCTCGTCGGACCCCCTCGTGTCGTGTCGTTCTGCCGTCGCGTCGAGCGAGTCCCATCCACGCGCCCCTTCTTTCTCTCTTTCTCTCTCTCTCTCTCTCCCTCGCTCCCTCCCTCCCTCCCCTGTGCCCCGACCAAGACCATGGCCGCTACTCAGCAGCTGTCGATGCAGTCTCGCACTGGCCGTGTAAATCAGCGTAAGTTTGCTCACGAGACTCCCCGCTATTTCCCCTCCCCGCATCGAGCGCCTCTTTCCTCCTCCCGTCGTCGCCCTTTTCTCTGAACGCTCTGCTGACTGGCGACAGGGTATGGCTCCCAAGGAGAGCGCCTAGTCGCCGGCGTTGTCCCGCTTTCCGCCGACAAGTACTACGTACTCCTCATCCAGTCCACCAAGCGCAGTGGCTGGGTCCTCCCCAAGGGCGGGTGGGAAACGGACGAGGCAACCGCCCAGGATGCCGCCAAACGCGAGGCCTGGGAAGAGGCTGGTATAATATGCAAGATCAACTACGACCTCGGCCTCATCCCCGAGAAGCGGCGGCCTGACCAGCTAACGTCGCAGGCCCCCAAGGCCTCGTACCATTTCTTCGAAGCGACCGTCGAGAAGCAGGAGGCGCAGTGGCCTGAGCAGCACAAGCGGAATCGGAATTGGTTCAGTTACACCCAGGCGCGACAGGCCTTGGCGGAACGGCCGGAACTGCTTGATGCGCTCGACCGATGTACCATGCACCGCTCCTAGAAGACGCCGCAGTGCTCGCAGATGCGCACAGTCGCACGCAGCACCCGTCGACATGTCTTGCCGGGACATGTTGCTTTCCTTGCCTCTCCATCTAATACTGCATCAATACGGGATTTTCAAAAAAGCTTGCGGGGAACTTATAGACATGTCGCATTATCTTGTCTTCTACACACTTGGCGTTGTGGTCGCTTCTTCAGCAGGTAGAATGATGCGTGTGCGCCTCTCTCCTGCGCACGAAAGCAGCTGGCTCAGCTCAGGCTCGCAACAATGCAATTTGGCATCGCCAAGCCATTCTCTCCTCTCCATTGGTGCGGTTCTCACAAAAAGCAATATAGCCCCATCGGCACTTGTGCATCCGCTCCCGTCTAACAACCTCCGACAAAGACATCCCAGGAGCGCTGCTGGTCTCTGCTTGATTAGAAACTCACGCAGTACACTGCCCTGCCTTCACATTTTGCGCATCGGCCTCGATGTTAGCACGGCCTGCAATACGTGTTGAGAAGAAATTGCGGTAGCAAAAATTGTGACAGGTTTGCGATCAAAGGTTGAGTGAGATGCAAAGAAAGCCAGCCTAGGAATATCATCCTTTTGCCCCCGTCCCGTCGCCAGAAGACAACAACAGAACCGTAGATTGCACTCATAGTAGTCTAGTACCAACATGCGCTCGACCAAAACTCCAACACGGACCAGAGAAAGTCGAGGACACCAACTAGGCGCATATTCAAGGCCTCACAACGAACATGTGATTAGATCCATGCAGTTCCGCAACACCTACTACAAGCTCTTCAAACTCGCTCTAAAAAGCCGTCTTCCCCGTCTTTACAGCCCCCAAAACCCCCTCATCTGCCAGCTTCTCAATCATGTTATACAGCACAAAATCGCATCCGCGCTTAACCACCAAATTGACCGTCACCGGCACCATCTCCTCATGAAACGTAACATTACTTGTATACGCCACCTGCCCGATCGGCACCGTAAAATCCGCACACCCAAAAATCGGACACATGTTTGCGCCCGTGATCTTGGCCGTGGGCGGCAACACGGCGAGATAAGACGCCTCGGGTGAGTCGTTCAGTTCCTTTTCACGAAAAGAGGGTAGACCGCCGGTGCCAATGTCGTAGAGTAGGACAGACTCTGAGCAAGAGGATGCGGTGCTGTATTGTAGTTTCTCTTCGTACCATTGCACGCCTGTAGCTTTTGTTACGAGGGCCGCGTTGTACGCGGCTTGGTTGGTTTGCGATTCATTGAAGTTCGCCCAGCCAAGGCGGCGAGCGGAGTCGATGGGAGGGAAGCGGCCGTTGAAGAGAGTCTTCCAGGCTGTGATTAGCGGTCTTCCAATCACTTGCCATGCCGTCCATGTATTGATTACTCCGGTTGCGGCGTTTAGCGTTGTCAAGTTACTCGCGACTGGATCGGACCAATTTTGCACCGTGGCTGTGAAGTTGAATTCGTGCACCGTCATGTTGAAGATTCGGGACATGTTTGCGATGAAGGCCTGGAGGATGGGTTCTGCGGCTGAGTTGTTCAAGGGTAGGTAGTCGGTTGGGTACAGGATTGTCTTGGGGAAGGCGGTGGTGTCGGATACTTGGAGAGGGGGGAGCCCGGTGATGGACGGGGGCTGGTGGAGACGTGGTGTGTACCAGTTTTTTGCAAACTTGATCCATTTGTATGGGTCACGGGAGAAAACGCCTGCAGTGTCGGTTGCGGCTCCTAGTGGAATGACGCGCTCAAGAGACATCATACCCTGGCTGGGGCGTTGGCTGTAGAGGTTGTGAGTATTGTATAGAGCACGAGAGTACAGAACGTACCCATAAACACCAGCCACGGCAGCGGGCCGTCTCATGGAAGATCCCGTGTCGCTTCCGATGGCGTAATCGAGCCATTCGTACGCAGCAATCGAGCACCCGCCTCCAGAGGAAGATGCAGAACATGTGAGCCACCCGTCTCCTCTGGGGTTGAACGGATAGTGTTCGTCCTGCCACTCCCATGGGTTTGCGCCAGAGGCGAATTGAGCCAACTTCTGCTTTCCCACCACAACACCCCCGAGGTCGAGAATCTGCTGCACGGCAGGTGCTGTGCCGTTGGCTATGGGCGTAATGCGGGCCCAGGCTTGACTCCCGCCTGATGTTTGCAGTCCTTTGACATCGTAGAGGTCTTTGATGCCAACTCGCTCTCCTGCGAGCGGCCTGTTGTCTCCCCAGTAGTAAATCCGAGAAGGGACTCTGTAGAATAATCAATGGATATTCTGCCAAGCTTGATCGCCTACTCACGGAATCATCGGGTCCCAATACGTGGGCAGAAAGACGCCAAGTGGATTGTGGTTGTCTAGTCCATCGTTGGCGTCGTATGCACCAAAGAGAAATGTTCTATATGTGTCTGGATACAGTCGGTACACAGACGCAAACGTCACGGCGCCATCGTTGATATTTGCGAGATAAGGACCAGCTGGGAGGTCGGTGGCTGATTGCAGTGTTATTTTGTTGATTGAGGCCTCTGCCGTCACGGACGTGTCCAAGAAGAGCCAGCTGGTATTGAACGAACAAAGGTACTCCACAGCAGAAGCATCTACTGAGGACTTGACGCTCGACGAGATATACAGCCCGTCCAGAAAGTCGTGGCTGAAGACATCATCGCCCTCGACATAGGATGAGATTATCCTCGCCAGTGCCTCTTTCGTGATGATTGTCTCGTTCGTCTTGACAACAGTGATGGGAACCGCTGTAGCAGAAGTAGCAGTAGCCGCACACTCAGCACTTGCCCTTGGGTGCTTTGTGTTTGCCAAGTACGAAACATCCCCAAGCTCGAATATGGCATCGCCATAGCGGTTCTCCAGAACAAAACTGTACGCGTTCCTCTTGCTGGCCGGCGCAGCTGTAACAAAGATGGCCGCGAGTAAGGCGGTCAGTAGCCCCGATAATCGAATACAATGACTCGCCATGGTGAGCGTATCACGAACGGAACATTGTCCATCATAGTAGCTACCATTGTCGCCTTCTTATACCCAGCTGAGGTACTTGCAGCCACGGAACTGATTGAGAGCTAAGATAACCCGGCATATAGAGATGCCTCTTTGGACCATAGTGAGAAGAGTAGCGGTTGCGGCTGGCACCGGTCCCACCAAAGGCCGGGGCATTCGCTAGTATAGACTTGGCAGATGCGGATGGGTGATTTCCCCCACAAGACACATAATCGGGCGGGACGGATGCAGATGTGTTGGCCTATTGCATTGTAGGCAGAGGATAGATAGTTATCAGGTTGATGTCTGTTATTAACCGATTGGTGGCAGGCGGGTTGACATCTGCGGGGCCTGACATTAGCGCTAGCCCGTCTCCAATTGCCAGGCAAATTCTACAAACTCAGACTGAGAGTGATATCAATCCACGGTTATCTATCGCCGCGAGCGAAAACTCCGTCAGAAAACAATCATCCGATGACAACATCGAGTTCGACTGCAAACACTCAAGGTGCTCTCTAACGTTTCCCCACACAGACTCGCGTCAACACACTTGCTTTAACACGCTCACGTCTACGCACTTGCAATCAACACGCTCACGTCTACGCACTTGCATCAACGCGCCCACTTCTACACACTCGCATCCAACTGCTTGTTTTGGTAACTTATCCTACATTGTCTCTTTGCTTCCGTCTCCTTTCTCTCAAAAGTCGGTTTCTGCTAGTAGTTCTTAGATGCTAGTCTTGTTTCGCAAGACTACAGTAGTCAACGATAGGTTGGCCTCTAGGTAAGAAACCTAACTCACAGCCGCCAGCGGAGTATTAGGCCAATTACTAGTATCCAAAGAAGAAATTTTCGACAAAACAAAGGCCAATCTTTATTTGCAACGTCCCCAATTGCAAGCTGCTGCATGTCCAATTATAGGAGAACCTCAGTCGACATCTTCGAGATCATGGGCGACCAGCAATGACACGAGATATTGGGAAGCCATAGGAGTGTCCCTACTGTAAGGAGTGCAAGTGTTGCAACGGCGGCACTGGAAATGCCTACACATCCAGCTATTTTATTGATGTTATCCGCTAGTAGAGTAGTGAGAGCTATATAGGGAATGATAAATGTTAACACCCTTCGTGCTAGATACGAGATGCGAAAGTTGAAAAGTTTAGGCCTTAGGCTTGGCAGTCTAAGGCTCTAGCTATAAGGAAGATTTAGTACTAAAATATTGCGCACACAACTAAACACTAATAGGCGGCAGCCTATAGGAGCAAGTATGGGTCGCCAGGGCACTGAAAAGCGCCAAAATATCTTCTTCTCTTCTTCTCCTCACACCGTGGCCCACCACACCCCATCACACATCCAGCTATGCAAATAGGTTTCGTCACTGGCATCAGAGCAAGAATCGTTGCAAGCACGCCCTACCCAAGAAGCGCGAGAACTACAGACAACTCAAGTCTACTGATGAACACTTAGAAGAAGAGCAGGAGAGCGACGTATCGAAAGATGATCCTCAGAATGATCCTAAAACGTGCGACTTGTCGGACGATACCGCTAATGTCAATCAACATGTACCAAGGGGCGACTTAGAGATCAGCGAGTCTAAGCGCATAGCCAGTTATCGAGATCTGTACTAGGATAAGCTACAGGTTGCCAGTACCGCAACACGCAAGCAACTCAAGCAACTCACGAGTCAGTACCTGACGAGTCAACAAACAAGCCAATCCGCTTGAATCTCACAAGACATCCACACCGTCGCACAAGACTTTGACTTGGTGGTCGCTCTGCGTGCGTGCGTGCGGGAACCTTGGGTTGTACAAATCGTGTGGAGCTGCCCCGTTTTTATCAAACATGACGTAACCACAACATGAGGCATTCAGTCTCTTCAATCTAGCCACATGACGTGTTATTGGGGTACAAACACAGTGCGACGGATGCGTGCTACATGGTGAAGAATCCCCTCGTTACAGACAACACCACATCCCGACATGGCCACCTCTTCTCGCATCACAGATCCGCTCACGCTCCTTCCCCCAGAGCTTATCCTTCGCATTCTCGAATTCACGTCCATCTCCGGCCTGGCTTCTCTTACTGCTGTATCTCACGACTGGCATCATTTCATCGAAAAGGAGCATCCAGAAACCATCTACTCCTCTCCATCCAAGACTCTACAACCACATCAAGTCTCTCAACTACCTGCCAAGGCCCGCGCAGATACATTGCTTGACCGTACGACAAGCTTCTCCAAGCTATTCGATGGAGTTTCTTCATGGAAACAACTATGTGAGCGCCAAACAATCATCAAGAAAGCGTGGGCGATGCCACGGCCGCTTACACGCCAGTCCGTCCTACAGGTCGAAAACTCGCCTGTATGGCGTTTCAAAACGGACTTCAAGCGCCGTCTGATTATATCGACTTCACACGATGGCGGCTTGCATGTTTCCGATATGGACTCAGGCCATCTTCTTTGGCAACTTCCTTCATCGCTTCTCACATCTGAAGAGGAAGGCGTGGAACCACACGCACATCTTGAATATCAAGATGGAACAGCTGCATTCAATAGGGAAGACGTAATCGAAGTGTGGCGTACGGATCTGGAAGACACAGCAAGAGGTGAATTCCAACGGGTTACTACTATCGACCCTCTTTGTCAGATAAGAGGGTTTCAGCTTTCCTACAACACACTTTGTGCCGTCTCCTCAGAAGGCATGGGGTTTGTGTACGACTTGGCACAAGAGCCACCAAGAGTCACGCGCTTGAAGATTGAGGAAGACGCAGTTGGTCATCTAGACCAGAACGAAGATATGGTGGTGTTCTCCATGGGGTCCCGTGGATATCATGTGTACGATAAGAAGTCTGGAAAGTGCTTGGGTATATTGGACCCCTCGGTATGCACAGATAAATATCACGTCGTTGAAATTCCGGCCCGTCACAGCACATTCGGTTCCGGTGATGCCAAAGCTGCCTTTCAATGCATGACACGGCCACTCTACCCCCCCATGACACCACGAAAGGGTCGGTTGACGCCCGTCAAAATACACTCAGGTCCTTCTGATGCCCCTGTCATCGAAAGAGACGAATGGGGTGCTGGCATGCTAGACCGTGGTAGCGACCTGTTCGTAGGCTACTCGCGCTATGGCTGCGTCTTCATCTGCCCCAACATTCGCAAAGCGCTCAAGAGTGGACCCAAGAAATTGTCCAGCCATAGCCAAATCCTGGGGTCCGATAGCGATGGGTCTTCCTTCAGCCTAGGAGGCTGGTTATCCATCAAGAATCATCGTATTCTGTTCGAAGTCAGAGAAACAGTGTATAGCATTGCGCTGGATGATGACTATCGCATTAGTATCAGGCATGGAGATACAAGCCACCCAGCTTCATTCGCGCTGGCTACAGGTTCGGGATTAGGAGAGATGGCGCTGCCAGTGAGTTATATGGAATTGTGTGACGACGCTATCATGACGACTTATACCGTATCTTTTGCCCCTTTCTCAGCCTTGAGGACGCCAAGCTGACCGAAGACAGACACTTGGCCACCGAAAGGGAGACCGTGAAGGTGATCGTATCTTTACCACAAAAGTTATTCGAATCATTAGTATAGCTCCTCCCTATCTGCTCGATGATAGTTTCACCACCGACGCCGCCTTGATCCCACCCGCGCATTCGCTTCCATACATGGATGATCCGAAGGATAAACTGACGATGGCGATTGTGGGTCATAGGGACGTCGACAAAGAAGATGTAGAGTAGATTGCGCTAGCCAGGGTTGCATAAGAACCTCGCACAAATACTTAGGTTGCAGGTACCTTGGAGACGAGACGACAAGGGAGATTTTGAGGAGGATGGAAGATCTGACCATGATCGCCTCTCAGCCTTGCCTTCTCAGCAAGATCCGGTTCCATCCTCGGCAATGATGTTTATGTCTAAGATCGAGTACTCAAGGCCACAGGAACTTCATAAACACAATTCTTCCCCCGCTGTACTTGCACTTTATCGGCCTTGGCCGGGAACCAATTAAATGACTCTACTTTCTTTTTGGCCTATCTTCATGTTCAAATCTTCGATGTGGACGCAGTTGGACCACAACATCACTACCAAAGCTCGACTCTGGTACTAGGTCGAGTGTGCCGCGGAAACGTTGCTGCTTAACCGCGGCATCATCGGAAGTGGCCGGCGAGCTGTCGGGAATGAGCTTCACTATCAAGCATCAGCATCACAAGCTCCGTCACTTGCCGGACTCTTCCGTCAACATCCTGCATCATCCACGCAATCAGCTACAAATCACTGGGATAGCAAAGTAGCGCAGCAAGTTTTGCGTGAGGATTGTCTTGCAATCCACCCTTCTCCAGGGTTGTAGTGCTGACGGAGCTGAGTTAGTGTTGCCCCATGGCAGCTATCCCCGCATTCGAGTCCGGGGCTTGGCATCGTCACAAGCTTGAAGCTCCTTCTCGCCGAACCTGGGCCTCTAGCTCACCATTCACATTAGCCCGGCTAGCCTGCATCAGTCTACCGACGAAGCAGATCCTCGGTACAGACGTCAAGATGTGTAACCTCTGTGTGATAAATACTATCTACCGGCCCCCCAGTTCCCAACTCCGCACGTTACATACTCGACTGCATCTCTCTCTCTCTTTGTCTTGAACCTACATCAGATAGCTACCCAAAGACATACAAACTTCACCATGGCAGTTAACCCCGACAGTATTCTGCGCGAGGTCAACATTCTCGGAGACCTCAATGATCAGAACCGGCACATCCTCAGCAAGGACGCCTGTGTCTTCCTTGCCCTCCTCCACCGCACATTCAACGAGCGCCGGAAAGCGCTTTTGCAGAGACGAGTAATCCGCCAAGCTGAGCTCGACAAGGGAAACCTCCTCGACTTCCTTCCAGAGACCAAGCATATTCGTGAGAACGATGCGTGGAAGGGCGCACCACCAGCCCCGGGTCTCGTCGATAGGCGCGTCGAGATCACAGGCCCGACCGATCGCAAAATGGTCGTCAATGCCCTGAACTCGAACGTCTGGACATACATGGCCGATTTTGAAGGTGCAGAAAACCCCAATATGCCGAAATACAGGAGTACTGACATAATCTAGATTCATCCGCGCCAACTTGGGACAACATGATCAATGGCCAGCTAAACCTATACGACGCCATCCGCAAGCAAGTCGACTTCAGGCAAGGCGAGAAGGAGTACAAGCTGCGTACCGACCGAACGCTACCCACACTCATTGCGCGCGCCCGAGGATGGCACCTCGAGGAGAAGCACTTCACCGTCGACGGCGAGCCCATGTCCGGCAGTCTTTTTGACTTTGGACTGTACTTCTTCCACAACGCACATGAGCTGGTCAAGCGCGGAACCGGACCATACTTTTACTTGCCCAAGATGGAATCGCATCTTGAGGCGAGGATGTGGAACGATGCATTCAACCTAGCGCAGGACTACATTGGCATGAGGCGTGGAACTATTCGTGCTACAGTCTTGATTGAGACCATCACAGCCGCTTTTGAGATGGACGAGGTATGCAACAATCCTGTAGCATGATGAAATGAATACTAACATATCCGTAGATCATCTATGAGCTCCGCGACCACTCTGCTGGTCTGAACTGCGGTCGCTGGGACTACATCTTCAGCACCATCAAGCGTTTCCGCCAGAACCCCAACTTCATCCTCCCCGACCGAGACTCCGTCACCATGACCTCGCCCTTCATGGACGCTTATGTTAAGCTCCTCATCAAGACGTGCCACAAACGAGGCGTTCACGCCATGGGTGGCATGGCTGCGCAAATCCCCATCAAGAACGACCCCCAAGCAAATGATGCTGCCATGGCAAAGGTGCGCTCTGATAAGCTTCGTGAGGCACGCGCTGGTCACGATGGCACATGGGTAGCCCACCCAGCTCTCGCAGCGATTGCGAGTGAAGTCTTCAACGAGCACATGCCCACTCCCAACCAAATGCACGTCCGCCGCGAAGACGTCCACATTACCGCCAACGATCTCTTGAACATGAATGTGCCTGGCAAAATCACAGAGGAAGGCATCCGCAAGAACTTGGACATTGGTCTCGCCTACATGGAGGCCTGGGTCCGTGGCGTCGGCTGTGTTCCAATCAACTACCTTATGGAAGATGCCGCTACCGCCGAAGTCTCTCGAAGTCAGTTGTGGCAATGGGCAAGGCACAACGTCGAGACCGCAGAGGGCAAGAAGGTCACCAAAGACTATGCTCTTAGGCTTCTCCACGAGCAGGCCAAGGCGCTGAGCGACAAGGCACCAAAGGGGAACAAGTACCATCTTGCGGCCAAGTACTTTGAGGGCCAGGTCACGGGTGAGGACTATGCCGAGTTCCTGACTTCGTAAGTCCACCCACTTAATCTCATCGTTTGAGGATGATATGCTAACAGATATTGACAGACTGCTATACAACGAAATCACAAACGTAGGTCCCCCCAAGGGAGCGTCCAAGTTGTAATTTCCTTCCTTAATCGATGAACAACATTTGTGCCTTGTATACCACTACCACCACCATCACCACCCCACATCAGGCATAAAATTAAACCGTAGCTTGCAAGCTATATCAATGCTGAAAACGAATGAATTACATTGCTTGACTGCTTTCTCGAAAACACAAAAGCATACAATCATGGGCTGACCGTTGTGCTTCTCCTCCGCTTTACAGGGTGGTTCGCCCGTTCCGGCTGCGAAACTTCAAGTCATGGAATGGACCGAAGTAGCGCGTGCGAAATGTAGATCTGAGATTGGTCGTACCGTTACTGTCCATGCTCATCCACCGATTGGTGCGGGCGGATATAGAGCGGTTGGAGGCGTTGTGCGTTGTGTCTAGTGTACCACGAATGATCAAACACATGAAGACTAGGTAACAATGAACGGTCATGTGTAGTGTGAGTGAAGATGGCAGTTCTTGGCCTTGGAAAGCACATCATGAACAGCGACAAGGATATGGATGGAGCCAATCAAAGATAAGAAATGTGCACGTCACATGAACATTGAAACCCATGATTCATAGTCTCGTGGTATCTAGAGAAGTGGCGTTATCATGCCGAGTGCATTCAGTGTCGCGCGATTCTGCAGACCAGATACATGACTAAACACCCATTTTGACCTGACCAATGCACCGAAGAAGCCCCAAATATCACCCTTTACTTCCTGAGGAGACGCTGGTAGAAAGCAAGCTCCTCGCCCTCAAGCACGTATCCGTCGCAGCGACCGCTCTGGCCGGGACGGGAAGAGACGGCGGCGTACAGACGACCGGCCTCGAACTGCTTCTCAACAGCGTTCTCGATCTTGCCGCCAGTCTTCAAGCGCTCAGATTGCTTCTTGGTGACCGAGTTCGACTTCTTCTTGTCCTCCTCCTTCTCGCCGGCCTTGGCTTGCCTCCTGCGGCCGAGCGAGGAACCGTAGTGAGCCTCGTACCATTGTCGGAAGGGGGCGGCATCGATCTGGACGATAGCGGAGCGGGTCAGGGTGTTGGTACGGACGAGCTCGTTGTTGGAGGGGTGGTAGACGACACCGATGACACGGGTCTTCTTGGCGATGCCCTCGGAGCCCCAGGAAAAGTTGCCGGCTTCGAGACGAAGAGCACGGAACTTGCGGTTGCCGCCACGGGTGCGGACAAGATGGACACGCTTAGTGCCAATACGGGTATTGGCAGGCTGGCGGCCCTTCTCGAAAGCCCTGAAGCCATGTTAGACATGACTAGAGAAGCGATCGGGTTATGCATACCTCTTCTTGCGGTAGTATGCGCGCTTCGCACCGGACGCGGAACGCTTGTGACGAGAGTCTCGTGAGATACTGGCCGGTATTAGCGGGTGCAGAAGAGTTGTGGGTGAGGGACGGATAGATACCCCATGATTGCGGTTGTTCAGAAGACTGCTATCCACGATCAAATTAGCCTTTGCTCTCCATTGCGTATTCCCGAAGCCACAGCATCACCCCGAGTCGCCCGCATATCCCTCGCCCTGCATAGCCCATTATAGATGTATAGGTATCGAGCACTCGCGTGCGACCATACATGCAATCGGCGTAGACATGGCGGGGAGCATTCGTGGGCGATTTCCGGGTCGCAATGCTCAACGGCTTCGGTCATTCGAGTAGAGGGCGTATTGTATAGCGTACCTGTGTCGGGTCTTCTGGTGCAATCTGTGTTGTCGTGGGGTTGGTTGGCGCTTGTCAGGAAGATGAAATTCAAGACACTGATTTTCGACTGTTGATGGCAAGGTGCGCTAGCTACTAAGCGAGCAGCTGCGCACCTCCGCCCTGGTCGCTGTTCAGCCACACTATTTGCACTAGCCACACTAGCCACAGTGGAGTCCGTCGTCGCCATCATTTCTTCCCTGTCAGATGCAATCGAGTCTTTTTCGGCAACATTACCGCCCACCCCCAAACCAAGACTAAGACTAAACCTTACACGTTCACTTCTAGCGTAACTTTTCGCAACGACAGCTGCAGTTGTGATCAGGCTTGTGTGTAATGGCCTAATGTACTGCTCAATGTCTAGCCTGCAAACGATAACAAATACTGAACCTTACACCCGTTCTTAGGCAAGCGTGGCCGTACGTACATTACTGCAGGTCGCAACTTCTTTGGGCCACATGCACGACGCTAATGTCACTCTTATTTCATTCCAAGAGGTCATCCCAGACCGGCAGATATCAGAAGCAACATGAGTCGATAAATGATACTGCGTTTAGCGATGTCGCTAGTGACATCCATGTGGAGCTATACCAGAGAGCTATATGACTTCGACTAATTGCTACTGCTCCTTCTGCTGCTTCTTGTCCAAGAGAGCGAGCATGGGCAATGTTCGTGTTAAGATTTCCCCTTCGTTTGGGTGGACCAAGACACAGCTTTGTGTGATGGCTCACAACAACCAACGACCCTGGTTACTCGCATGGACTCCAACTAGATGCGCTGCAGTGTGCATAAACGATCTCATCAGTTTGCAAATATGGTAGAGACAATTCTGTCTTGCATTGCCGGCCTTCCGGCGCAAGATTCTCGAAAATCTCCGAGCCTCAGCAATGGGCATAGCCAGCGAACGCATGGAACCACGCTTTATTCGTCCATACCACGTGTGTTTGATGAACAAGTGGTTAAACTATGTCGGCTGAATGCTACAAACGCCAACAGTGCATCACATGTCCTACATGCGACTGCGCGGTCGAAAGGCGTACTGCAACGCACCTGTACCCAAGCATCTTCTTGATGGCACTTCATCTCAACAACTCAACAGTTTACAATTTAGCTGAAGTGATATCTGCACAAAAAGCACTGGGGCTGATAGTGGGCTTGCGCCACGTGTGCGCGCGCAACACCGCCTCACCCATGGTATAGTTGGCAGAAGTAAAGAGCATGCAGAAGTGACTTGGGGAGATGTTCATCATTGCTCTAGTCGAAAACATGGCATTCTCGCAAAACTTGCCGGTACAGTCCTTCATCCCGGTCTTCTCGAACTTCTGTCGCAAACCTGCTCAATTACAATTCGCTCCTTCATCGTAGTCTTGTCAGCTTTGCAGCATGTCGGACCGGGTATCATACGGGGTTCCAGGCTCGCTAAGACGCCAGGGTGACAACAAGTGCGCGCTAACACGCAGCTGACGTATCACGCAGCATCCCGCTCCGGGTAAAGCCAACCTCCACACTCCGGGCGATTCCAATCGGCACCATCGTGACCCAGGTTCTATCGTGTGTCAATCAACAGCAATCTAAGTAGATGTTGCGTACCATTCCCCTCGCCTCTTCTCCGTCAGTGGCTTGTCTCCTCGTGTTGGGCAGGAAACGGAGAACCTCGAGTCGTCCTTTGGTATTATCAATCCAAAGTCACAATCCAGTGCTTTGAGTGGACTTGTTACTTGGAGTCGTGTAAGAACGCATACTTTCTTTCTTATTCTCTCCTTCCCTTCACCGCCTACGTCACAGTGTGTTGATGTTGATTCGTATAATCATGTCCATTGTCTGTTTTGACAAAGTGCGTTCATCATGTCACAGTCTGTGCTCATGTGCGACACAGATAAAGATTACTTCTGTCATACCTCGAGCGGGTATGCGTCGGACCGTGTGGTTCATGATTCGCCAAGACCGTTTGCGCTGACCCCAAGACTACAGCGATATCCGACTATGGACTGACGGTCGTATCTGGAGGACATCCTCTTCTCACTGCAGAAACACGTAAGTAGTGACGGTGCAACGTATGGACCAAAGTCTGATTTGAGGTGCCGTGCCCACTAGATTCCAACTTTGGTGCGGCTACCGGTAGTTCGTCACCGCTATATCCTTTTGATACCAAACAATCAACAACGACTTCTTTTGGCCAGACACCTTCGAAGTTAGCTGAATCTGGTCCCAAAAAGCCGCTCAAGCCTCTGGGTTCTCTACCTTCACCGCTCGCTCCGCGTGGGTCTATTTTGACTGCGCCCGCACCAGGCTTCGATCCGGGACTCAGTCCCACTCATCCAGCGTCGACGGACGCAGCACCGGTGGTAACCACGTCTCAGGTAAATGCTACGAGCGCGTCGTCAATGGGACCAACGAATCAAGGTCTGCGACCATTACTACCAACCCCAGCACATGTCGGAGACCCCTACGGCCATCAGGAGATCTCGGAGCCGGACTTTAGCGCTACTAGGCCCTGTTCTGGATGTTCTCCGGTTGTCCTGATAACTGCAACAGGGTGGCTCGATCTGTCAGCTGGAGTGGCGACAAGCTCTACAGTCGGGCCCGTCTCCCCACCGACGGTCACAGCAATTCCTACAGGAGCATCGCTATCAGCTAGTTCAGCTAGCATTGCTATCGATCCAGATTCAGAGAGTGCAGACTTCGCGATAGGTGGTTTTTGCACCTTTACACCTGGTCAGACCATCATCGTCGATGACACGCCTGTCGTGATCGAGCCGTCAAAAGTCAGGACTGCAATCGTGACAGGTACTGCCACCATACCGTTACGATCATATCAGACTCAAAGCCTCAACACACTCACACCATCCCCGCCGGCTCTATTCCCGCCAATAATCACCATCGGTACTGCAACCCTCACGCCCAATGCACAAAGTCAATATGTGGTTGCAGGGCAAACTCTTACCCCTGACGGCAAGCCACTTACGATTTCGAACACTATAATTTCCTTAGCCCCTTCTGCCACGGCGCTCGTCGTGAATGGCGAAACATCTAGCATCAGTCCAGTATCCGGTGTCATCTACACCAAAGTAGTACCGGCTGTCTTGAAGTATAACAACCACATCTATACAGTCAATCGCGCGGGTTACATCGCAATGGGCCAAGGAACAACACTCATCCCCGGGGGAAAGCCAGTTACCGTCAATGGTACGATACTAAGCCTGGAGCATAACGGAACGGCAGTAGTCATCCAGAGCACTACACAAACTCTGGAACCTGTCACCACGATTGTCACGTTGACGAGAGGTCTAGGTGGGCTGGAAACCGGATGTAGCATCCCTAGACAGCCGACTGGCGATGTATATGTGTATCCGACCACGACTCCAGTTTCCGCTAGTGGAATGCGGAACCATGGTACCGCACTGGAAGGATGGCTGGGGAGTGTGATTTTGTTGATGTGGTGTGGTATTAGTACTTTTGTTCTTCGAATATAAACGTCTTGCAACCACGGGACTATTCGCATTATGTGGTGGATTTTCTCCATGCATCGTATAGCGTTCAGATACCAGCCGGCGACTGAAAACGAATACAATTTACACACGCTACATTGGCGAGCGCATATCTGGAGGGGTTCCATTGGTCCATTTCCGAGCAATCTCAACCATTTCCGAAGATGTCTGAATGGTAAAAATCAGTAAATGCGAAAGCAGCCAGGACCGTCTATGAATCTTGTGAACATGTCATGATGTCGAAAGGATACTCACCACCAATATTCAGAGTCACCAAACCAACATCGCATCGTTGAAAGAGACTTGCAAGGTCGTGTGCCATGCTCCGAAAAATCATCGCATACTTACCAAAAGCATTGTATTGCTCTCTTCCCGATCAGAAAAACCAATCGAACTGTTTTTTGAGACGCTGCCATGACATTTGTTTGGAAAGTATGTGCGCGAAACATACGACAGATGCAAAATCAGCAACATGTAAAAACCCGGAGAATCTTGCTACAGCGATGCACCTATTTCCGACAGCAGTCTCCTGATGGCCAGGTACAACGTCACACCGTCACATCGTCACACCATCACAACGCATCGTCACCAAACAACCATCCAAAAAAAACTCTTCCTCATCAAACCTCCAAAGGCATTCCTCTAACAGTTAACGGACATGTGCAAAAAAAGCGCAGTGTCAGCTTTACCGACTTTACGTACAAGCATCCACTTTACACGCAACCGGAAACATCTAGATGCAAGTACAAGTACCGGCACCACGAAAACAGCGTATCCGACGGGCAACTATGTGCGCGGAAAAGGGTGTGTTGTTGGGTGGCTCTGGTGGGCGGGCGGTTCGTGCGACAGGCCAATAACAGAGTTTTCCCCGCGCCATGCCTCCAAGGGCAGTCTTCTAACATTTAACGGCTTGGTGTGGCTGCGTAAGATCCCATCATTTGTAACACGAAACACGTGCATGACCGGATAGACCGCCGACGGGAAACGGGCTCGGGCTCGGGCGCACCGCCTTCGGAAAGGTAGGGCGTGCTTTGCACATCTGGGTGTCATGATGACCAGGGGCACGGGCTGGATTACGCACCGTGAAGGCGTTCTTTGATGGCTTTAGGTGGGTTTGTCAGCGGAGTGGCCAATCAGCTGGCTGAATTCAAAGTTTCCTGCCATCTCACGATCTTTGTTCGTCGGGCGTGTGGTTTGTGCAAGGGCGTGTATGTATGTGTGTGGTGTGGTGCCTGGATTGAAAATTTCGGTTATGAGTTTTGGTTCAAGGGCGTGTGACGATGCTTGGCGGGTGTCATAGGGCAAGACTATTCTGGGGAGGTCTCTTCTCGCCCCGGGTGGATATTTTATATAAAGAGGGCGGTGGTAACGGTGAGGTTGGTTGATATTCAGCATCGGTCAAGCAAGCGAAGTATCTACTACCCTACCACTACCACTATTACTACTTTACTATTTATCCTCACTACAAACGCACACACAAACACACATCAACCAACATGCCAAACTTCCTCAACTCGGTCGCGGCCCACGCCAAAGCCCACCATGAGAGCGTAAATGCAGCCTACAACACCTACTACACAGGCTCATCTGCCACCTCTCCATCCACTACTCCAACTGGCTCCCGCACTTCCTCTGTCACTTCCACCACACCAAAGGCGTCCACAAACGCCAGCAAGGCCTGGAAAGCACTCAAGAAGCACCACCAAGAAATGAACGCTGCCTTTGCCGTCTACTACAGCCCCGGCTACTCACCTTCCGCATCCCGCAACTCGAGCGCTGTGTCGAGCCCCAGGCACAGCGTCGAGGCGCCAAGGAAGAGCAGCGTCAAGCCTGTGGAGAGGGAGACTGCTGTTGCTGCTGGAGAGGAGAAGTCGCGAAACTACCAGAAGGCATGGAAGGCACTGAAGGGCAAAGTTGTTGATCACCACAGGAGTGTCAGTGCTGCTTACGAGCAGACCTATGGTATCCACAGATAAAGAATGGGATTGATCAAGTTTTGGGGATGAAAATGGAGGAAAGGTGTAATGGAAGGAACTGGAGAGGAAATGGACAAAACAAAAGTGCTTTTTTTTCAGACAGCAATATACCACTGTTTTGGGGGGAAACGGATGGGCTACAGGGCGTTTTAGGAAAGCAAAGAAGTTTATGCGGGAGGGTTTGTATTGGGGAGTTAATAGTGGGAATGTAATACATGGATGACATTTTGAATGTCGTGGCTTGGATGACTGTGTTGATTTTTTGTAAGGGTGGATGTGAGGAGTTACAAAAACAAATCTTGTTATGAGCAATCTGGTTCCACGCCTGTCTTCGCTATCGTTTGTTCTGCTATCGTGAAGCTCCATGAGTACCTGATGTTCTACCTGGGTAGGACTTCAACTTCCGGTGCGGAATCGAGATGTACGAACTCAAATAGATAACAGTTGGAACGATCGAAACCTAGTTCGTCTTGTAAATGGCCAGATGATGAGATGCATTCAGAGAGATGTCTGGGCTGTTGTTCAGACGGAAGTTGAGACGACTGTTACAGCGCGGAATCCCAATTCCGAAGTATCGGAACGATGAGCCAATCTGAACGTTGTGCTTTCTAATTGTGCCATGTGCCGGCATTTGCCGCGCATGACATAGCAAAAGTCTTGGGCGAATTGGTCACAACAGACAGCATCAGTCACCCGCCTGTCCTTGGTATCGATTCTCACGACCACGTTCCTTGGCTTGTTGAGTCGCAACTCTATCAGATACTCGACCTACGAACATGTCACTACCCCGTACCACTGGAGCGTTCGCGCGCTCAAGCCCAGCATTGCGACGATTCGCCTTACCAACGCTTCCTCCCCGCAGATGCCCGCAATGCTCGCGAACCTTCGCCTCATCGATACCATATCGACAGTCGGCAAAGCGACAGATGCAGACGGTAACTGCGTACCGCCCTTCGTCGCTCTACTCGGAACCGCCACCGCGTAATGCTGGTGTACCCGATACTTCAATAGCCGGCAGCGCAACCGAGGCAACCAATACAACAGCCCCACGACAGCCCTCAGCGGAGCGCAATACAGCCTCACCGACAGAGCAACCTAATATGAGCATACCAGAAGGCGAAGCACAAAAGCCGCAAGCAGCAACGCCAAGTAAGCCTCTTCGACCGCGCCGTTACAACTTCGGGCCTCGGAAAGCAACCATCAAGCTTTCGCCCTCGGCTGTCTCTCACCTGCGCAAACTCCTCGAGCTCCCGGAACCAAAGCTTATCCGTATAGGAACAAAGGCGAAAGGTTGCTCGGGGCTGGCATACCACCTGGAATACGTGGACAAGCCAAGCCCATTGGACGAACAGGTAGAGCAAGATGGCGTCAAGGTGTTGATTGACAACAAAGCGCTGCTGAACATAATCGGAAGTGAGATGGACTGGCTGGAGGACAAGCTAAACGAACGCTTCATTTTCAAGAACCCAAACATTAGTAAGTCGCGACGTGGCAATGATTCCAACTATCGCTAACACATGGACAGCTGAGCAATGCGGATGCGGAGAATCCTTCAGTGTTGCATGATACCCCTACGATTCCATTACTACACTATAGAAGCATTACCGGCGTTGCATCTCGGCGTTACACCCCTCAGTAGATACGGCATTGATGTTCTTAGATTGGATTCTCCAATCAATAATTATCGAGCCCCCCTCGTTTTTGCCACTTCTACATCTTCCCCATTTCATAGTCAAACACTTTAGCTCCACTCGCTACCTCTCCCGCGAATTTGACAAAGTCTTGGTGGGCAGGGTCTTTGTATACGTAGTAGTCGCGGTCTTCTTCATTCTCAAACTCGACAACGAATCCGTGGGTTAAGTTGTCCTACACCCTGTCAGGAGGCGGACACGGATCCCTCGACATGGACTTACTGATTTGCCTTCTGGACTATTGTTCTTACCGCCCGAGAATGATTTGATGTAGGGCTTTTGGGATGTTGGGTGGATACAATCATCCTTTAGACCGAGCATACGCTTGCATGCCTGTATACTATCAGCCGCACGAATATCATATCAAAGTACGCAGAATGTACTTCTGAAATTTGCTCTGGAGAAGCTGTGGGCCTCCACTCGAATAGCACAATGTGAACAATGGTCATTTTGAATGTGTACTTGGATCAAACATGTGTACGGAAAAATCAGGCATCATGCGACAAGACGTCAATGAGGGGTGACATATGCGGGCAGGCTGTCGCGGAGGTAATGACCTCAGCGCTGCTAAGCTCCGGGCGATCTACCGCGTCGCATGCTATCAATCCCGCCAACACATCAGACCGAAGCTTAACCACCAGCAACAACTGATACGGGCCGCATGGCAGCCGCAAACGATGATACGACCGCCATGACACCAAACTGCCATTGAATTATCCACCAAACAGCCTAGCTACTTTCTCGCACCCTTCACCTCGATCGCCGTCGCAGCCCATCGCAAGTACCATGGCTACCGTGCCAACTCTCCCTGACCAACTCATCTACCTGATAATCCGCTTCACGGCCTCCGTACCCGACCTACCACTGTCGATACATACACCGCGAACCATCTCCACGCTCTCCCTCAAGCAACTCATACGCCAACACCTCCCCTCCGAACATGCTTCTGCGCGACTCCGCCTCATCTACGCGGGCAAAGTGCTCGCCGATACGGAACCGGTGTCTCGGTCTCTAAAGCTACCGCCACCACGCAATGCGAAGAGTAGTGGCGATGGTGGAAGAGGGGGCGGAGGCGACATAGACAACACCAGCACCGCCAGCAAGAACAAAGGCAAACAACCCCTCCGCTCAACCCCCGCAATACAATATGGCACGACTGTAGATATTCCGCCTGAAGCCAGAAAATTCTACATCCACTGCTCCCTCGGCGACGCGCTGTCGGCCTCTGAGCTCGCTTCTGAAGCCACCCTTGCCGCAGCCACGGAGACGAGTCTGAAAACACAATGTCACACACCATCCTCTGGGTACCGCGTCACAAGCAACTCCACGAGCAATCATGCAGACAGATTTGACTCCAACACAACCGCTGCATCGGGAGCAACACCGACAACGACAACATCCGTACCACAAGCACAGGGTTTCGACAGACTCCTCGCGTCGGGTTTCACACCCCAGGAAGTGTCATTGCTCCGCTCGCACTTTACTACAAACCTCTCCTTTACACACACTCCCGATACCATGCCCTCGCCAGCACAGATCCGCATCTTGGAAGATAGATGGCTGGATGAATCGGCGAATGATCCATCGGCTTCGCTAGCGGCGGGTGCGGCGCAGGGTGGTGGAGGTGGCGGCGGTGATGCGGGCTGGGGAGCCGGGTTTGCGGTCGAGGAAGGCGGGTTGGACGATATGTTGTATGGGTATTTGACGGGTTTCTTTTTTCCACTGGGCGGTCTGGTTTGGGGGTTTAGGGAGGAGGGTGTTTGGACGAGGAGGAGACAGGTGGCGGTTGTTATGGGTGTGTTGATTAACGCTGTTTTTGGCTTTATGAGATGGGGTGCTTAAGCAGAGTGGGTTGTCGTGGAATGAGAATATAATGAATTGGATGGATATACCCTGTTGCTCAGAGTACAGATTGGGGTTTTACTCTGAGCAATGCCTAAGGTTGAGACCCAATTGATGCCAAGGCTTAGTTACATTTGTACACTTCATGATGATCACTCAGAGCAGATTGAGGATGAATCGTCTGTTTGTTCATAACCTTATTCATCGATTCGTTGTTGAGCTGGCTGTTGGTGGCCTATTCAACATGTAGTAAAGATTTCGCAGAAATCTCCATTCGTCTTCGTCTTCGTCTTCTTCTTCTTCCCCTCCTCGTCATCATTATATCTTCATAATACGCGTGCTCTGCGATACCTACATGATCACTCTACTACAACTCCAGCGTCTCCTTGGCAGGAGCACCCATGTAGCTAAGTGGTCCCTTCTTCACCATCAAAGTCATGACCTCGTATAACGTATCTGCCGCCGCCATGGTGGTCAGCTCCGCATTGGTATCGTACGCAGGTGCCACCTCGACGATATCTGCGCCAATGAGGTTGATGCCCTCGAGACCACGGATGATGGTGCGCAGCTCACGCGTCGTCCAGCCACCAGTCTCTGGTGTACCGGTCGCAGGGGCGACTATCATCATAAACTTATTAGTAACATATCCAAAGCTTGCTATAAAGAAGAAGAAGAAGAAGAAGAAGAAGAAGAAGAAGACAAGAACCTACATGCAGGATCCAAAGTATCAATATCAATACTCAGATAAACTGGGTTCTCAAGCCCCACACGGTCCTTGATCTTCTTGACAATACCGTCGATGCCAATCTTGTCAATTTCGCGGGCTTCAACAATTTGGAAGCCGCAGTAGCCGTCGTTGTCATAGTCCGAGGGTCCCGACAGTGTCGTGCGAATGCCGGCGTGGATGTTTGTATCATTTGCCAAAAGGCCTTCTTGCGCGGCGTGGAAGAAGTAGGTGCCGTGGTTGATGCTGGCTTGCTCGCTGGGTGCGCCGCCAAAGACCTTGGGGCGCCAGGTGTCACTTTTTAGGGGGTTAATTAGGGATCAAGAGAGGGAGGGGAGGGGAGGGGCAAGCGTACAGATGGCTGTCAAAGTGGATGACGGTGATGGGGCCGTATTCGCGGTTAATGGAGCGGAGGAGGGGGAGAGTGATGGTGTGGTCACCTCCAAGGGTGATCATACGAGGGAGTGTTTTGCCGTGCTTAGAAGGACCGGGCTTGTTGGCGTGGGTGTAGGGAGCGCGGCTCAAGAGGAGGTTGTGGCCTTGCTCGATTTGCTGGAGCGCGTATGCATTGTCGTACCTGAACATCACCACTTAATCAGCACCTTGATGTCCAAATTCCAGAACCATCGAAACCGTAACAACTTACGAGGTAACAGGAATGTCACCGCAGTCAATGACCTTTGCCCATGAGTTGAATGGGTTCGCCTGTAGTGGGACATTGTAGCCGCCACTAAATCCGATTCTGTGTGAGCCTTTGTTGCCAAACAGGAAAAGTAAGCATGCGACTTTGCGCAAAGAGTACATACTATAAATTGAGACGGCGAGAACCTTGTCTGATGCCACTGGGGCCGAAGCGAGCTCCCGGACGGTATGATGTACCAGTGTCAAAGGGAGCACCGATGAATGCAATGTCGTAGCTCACATCGCTTGAGAGACATGGTTGGTATGGGAGGCGGCCGAACGTAGAGATGCCGGAGAAGATGGAGTCGGCCTGTACTAGAGTCAATTTCTGCGTCGAAAGTCGCACCCAGAGAATAAAAGTCCTACCTGTGTGCCGCCATCACCGGGAAGCGTGTTATACCAAAGACCTTGGTGCGGGCCAGCCAATGGCTCTTGGTCATGGTCGTGGTCACCATGTGCAGCAACAGCTGCGGCGAAACTCAAGATTGTTGGAGTAAATTTCATCTCGTCGTTGAAATGCTTGCAGTGTGGAAAATAAAAATTGTTGTTGGTGCAAGATCAAGCCTGAGAAACGCGGGACTTCTGCAGTAAATAAGTGTTTGAAACTCAAGCGCCCTCTCTATCAGTTGTGTGTTGACCAGCTCACGTTAGGTAAACTGGAGTTATGTAAACAGCTCCCAGAGCTACCCCTGTCCATGATGATGCCTCTCTGCATGTATGGCACCGAACTGCCTCCAATAAGTTAGTAATTTTTTAAAGAGCTGTAGATCTCGATATGCTTCCGATTGAGAAGGTTTGGAGTCGTGCTTTCCGGTCGTCATGAGCCAGTGGAGCATTGGCAGCTTGGTGATTACTAGAAGCTGTCCGCGGCGCATCACGCTCCTTTTTACTTTGTGCATAGAATACCATGATGGCTACGCGGCTACTCTCTCTTTGCCTTTGAGTACCGCAGACTACCGGTGCACCATACTACAAGGCGTTGATGATCGATGTGGAGACCACCCCGCCATGTGCAATGACGGGCGCCACGATCGAGGGCCGAGCACCCGACCAGTAGCGTTCCCCATAGACAATGCCGTAACGGCGATATTCAGCACCTTTGACTGAGATTCTCAATCAGTCTTATCTGAAGCGGGGGCCGGATTCGTACATTCGTACCAAGCATGCGCCTTTATGCATGCAGTGAGGTTTCCGGTCAAATTCTGCCGTAGTTCCTGAGCTATTCTACAACGTAACACTCTTGCGTATCCATCACATAGCACGCGGATTGGCTCGATAAGACTCGACTGGTTCCAAAGTTATGCTGTGTTAACGATTTCCGTCAAGTTGACGTCGGACATACCGGTCCGAGCGGTGAGGTTATACACTTTGGCAAGTGAAGCGGTAGAACTCGTACAACTCCGATAGATCGTCGTGAGCTTGCAGTCCTCCACAGCTCATCATTGACCGTGTGCCCAGCGTGGGGTATGCAGCAGTTCCGTAGCTATGCGGAGGTGATGAGGAGTGAGGTCCATTTGCGAAGACAGGGATCAAGATACCGGTCGCACTAAAACGTTCGCTTAATGCTTCTGGTAATACCTCAACACCTCTTGCATTGGCGTCCTCCGGCTACTATCTACGTCTATTTGCCCCATGCCCAGGTAACCGTGCTCATACCGTTTGAGTTGCCAAAAGTTTCGGAGGCACACGACAGCTATCTGTGTACCGGCGTGACTTCCTCCGGAGAAATACCAATCTCTGCCCTGTCATCAGAATCCATCCTGTCAAAGGCCTTCTTGACCTGGTAATCCCAGTCACTCCAAGCAACGATCGCCCACTCCGCAAATCCAACAAGGTAGAGGGCGATACACTGTCCAATCCACAAACCGCCCAGTCCCCAGCCGTGGAAAGCAAGCCAGATGCCCAATGGTAAGGCTCCGCAATAGTAGCTAACAATGTTGACTGTTGCTCCAATATGTTGTCTGCCCATGCCTCTGAGAGCTCCACCACAACTACCATTAAGTCCGTCTGCAATCTGAAATAGCGCGACATAAGGCATTACCTTTGCAGTGAGCTTGACGACTTCCAAGTCGTTGTTGAAAATTTTAGCGTAAAAGTCCTTGACTCCCATGAGGACGGCCAACACGAGCGCGCCGAGAACCATACTCAGTACGGCCGCAGTATTGGCCGCTCTCGCCGCACCCTTTGCGTTTCTCGATCCGAGGAGGTTTCCGACGCGCGAAGAGGTGGCGACGCCAACGCCAAAAGGAATCGTGTTCATAACTTGGTCCGTAGTCATGATAACACTTTGTGCCGCCAGCGGGATGGTGCCAAGCTTGCCTGCAACGAGCGCCACAATTTCAAACGCCCACCATTCAGTGCCAACGTGTATGACCCCGAGAAAAGCAAGTCGTGCAAACACCCAACTGTTTTGTAGGCACTTACGATCCCAACCCCCCCAGCATTGCCATCCATTCACGAAGCGGGCATAGGCGAGTAGCAAAAAAAACGACGCCCAGTATGCAATGCCCGTCGCAAGAGGTGCACCGAGAAGACCCATTTTGAAGGTGTACACGAATAGGTAGTTCAAACCGGCGCTTAGGGGAGAAGTGATGAGCAGGACGTACGTGCCTGGTCTCATGATTTCTGCACGTGTGAGTGACAGAACATGCCAAGGGATTGGAGGCATACCTTGAGCTTGCATATACTTTTTCAGTGCCTCAAAGTATATATAGCCAATGCCGCCCGGAGCTAGCACAGAGAGGAATCTTGCCGAGTCGCGCGCTATGTAGTCCTCCTGGCCCAGGGCTTTGAATAGTGGTTCAGAGCAGAACCACAGAATGGCGATGGGTATATAGAACAAGAAGAGAACGACAAACGAGCGTTGAAGGATGATCCCCAAGTCATGGCGATTTTTGCTTCCAGTAAAGCTTGCCGAGGCCAATGTGTCGATAGCTGTCGTGCCACCAAGAGCAACGAGCCAGCCAGTGGCCATGGCGAACATGTATGAGAAGGCAGCTGTAGCCAATGCTTCTGGCGAAAGACGTCCGACGATGAGAACGGATACGGTTTGTAGGGAGTTTTGAAGGGTATATGCCACAACTACCGGTAGTGATGCCTTGAGCAATATCCAGAACTCACGCAGGACAAGCTGGAAATTTGATGCTTCTTCATCGTCCAGCTCGTAGGTTTCGCCGGTAGACCACTCTTCAGGATTTGAGTGTGGAAGGAGGGGGCTGCGCTCATCTGGAGTGCTAGTATCTTTCTTCGACGTTCTCAGGAAGCCCGGTATCCAAGACCTTGACTTGTTCGTTTCGTAATCCATGGTTGGAGTTGAGCGAGGTAAATGGTAATGCCGTAGAGTAGGAAATTTTCTTATAAAGTAGGCGATCGATATGTACGCCGGATTCTTACGTTCTCGGCTCCGATACCCACAGAGCATAAAAGGCAAGCAGGTAGCATACTGTACAGCATGCCTTCGACTGCAAGTATGTGGACGCAGAGATAGAGCGACATGACATTAGCTCTTACAATACCGCCTGCCAGTACGGCTCAAAACCGGTGTAACTACGGAACTTCAGCTCGCCATAAAGAGTAAAGCATGCAGTTGCCACGAATGAAGCAGCATGCATGTAGTCTAGGCCCGGATGACGACAAAAGGTCGGGTGCATCTGTGGCGAGATCAGTGCGCTGCTGTAGCCTTATCGACTTGCATCCGTCACGATTTGACTAAAGCTCATCTGTAAGTTTTACGTGAAGCGAGTCATTTTACAGGATTGGACCAGTGCAATTGCGGAGCTGAGAAGAACGGTGGTACCGGCGTCTTGGGTCTGGTGAAATGCTGGCTCTATGCGGCAAGCTGTCCCCGGCCGGCCATGTACGTTATCGGCTATGCAGTGTACAAGTAATGCCGATTTTTCTTGAAATTTCAATCAGAGGTGGTTGGTGTTGGATGATGTGAGTTGGAGGACGCCGCCTCGGTAGAGCTCGGGGGCAAATTATAGCCGACGGGTTTAGCGAGGTGCCGTGCACGCCTTCGTTTATGTGACAGCGCATTGACGGCCATGCTCATACCACCCTCTATCTTAGGATTAGCATTTAGAACAGGATCTCTAATAAAGCCGGGAAACTTTTCATTACTATATGGCCAAACACAGCGCCATTCTATCCGAGTGCCAGGAAAGACGGTGCAACCACGAGCTACACAAAACTCTTTGTTCGCAAGACAGCAATGTAGGATATCCAGGCTGTAGAGTTGGCTTGGTGGTACATACTCCGTGCCTTGCATTCATACAATGCTTCTGCTATAAAGTCTCCACAGGCAGCATAGCCATCGGATTAGATGCTTTCAATCACACAATAAGCACGGTTAACATGACAACTGTGCGCAAAGACTACGCTACGTTTCTGCCGTACGACTTAATTAGGAAAATCCCTACGATATCTCCGAGGTAGGTTATTTTTGGCAGTGTTTTCAAACTCGGCGATATGGACTCGACGTCTTTGAAGAATAGTTATGGACTGGAAGTAGTGTGATAACAAAATCACCTGCCAAGCAGGTTGGGAATAGATGATGTCCAAGCAGTGTAGTAATGGTTCCGCTTGCGATCGCGGACAAATCACGCTGAAAGCAACCTGAGAAAAGGTACTTTGAGCGCCGGGCTTATGGAAGATGACACCCCGATTATCAAGATGCTGATAGAGACGGTGAGCCAGGGTATATGACGACTGCTTTGATGTTGAAAAAAAAACGGTACGCCGAATCTGGCTTCAGCTGATAGGTGTTCTCTATAAAAGAAGTGCATGGCCACCAGTCTTATCAAGTCTTATCAAGGTGTTGCTCTTGTATGGATTCAAGATGCCAAAAGAGTGAAAGCGCGTGTGTATAAGTGGGCTGTATGGCGATGACGTGGTTGGGAACTAAATGTTTACGTGCATAAGGAATTGGTAGAACCAGGACGCTAAAATTGGGTCATATGTGATTCGAATGATGCTTCGGTCAGCCAGAGGGCGAAGGGCGGAAGGAGGAAAAGGGAGGCTGTAGTAATGTACAGACATCCTGCCACCAAGACAACATTTCATACCATGAACCAACTGACTCCTCAACCCCCCAACCCCTCCTCGCCTACTTCTTGCACCCGTTCAGTCAGATGCCCCTTCGCGCCCACTCTTCTCAAATCCCCACTCTTCCCCATCTCCATCGCGAAGATAAACCTGCCACACAAACATGTCAGCACAAACAACAACACTGTCCTCAAGATATAGTTCATCGCATAAGCTCATACGTCTCGCTCCTCTCCATGCCCTCGACTGCATCCTTGGCCACTGATCTTGTGCTCTCCTTCACATCCTGCATTTCTGCAATAGCCGCAAATCGCTCTTTCCATAGCGTCCAGCGCTCCTTATTGAAGCCTGCCTGACCTTTCCAAAGGGCGCCGCCGCGCGCGGGGTTGCCTTGCTTAGGATCCGAGGGCGAGAGGTCTTGTTCTTTGCGGAAGAGGTCGTGGCCGTAGCCTAAGATCCATGCTGCAGCCGCAGGGACATGAGCGTCACATTGTTGTGGAGCGGTCGATTCTGCGTCGTCGGTGGGCGGTGTTTCCAGGGCTGTTCGCAAGGCGAAGATGGCGTAGAGGGAGAGGTCTTGGATCTTCTTTTGTGTCACGCGTGCGTAGAAAAAGTTTAGATTTGCCCAGGCTGCGACTTCGGCGGCGATGAACCCATTGTGAGGCATGGGCGCATCGTTGTATGCGGAGCGGCAGGCCATGGTGAAGTCGGTCATTTCCTGGTAGAGGCAGTTGTACTTCTCGTTGTCGGGTATCGAGTGTGTTTTGAAGGCTTGGAGCAAGTCGAGCAGTTTGGCATGGCTGCAGACGTGGTCGCCCATGCAGAATCGAAGGCGTTTTGCAGAGTGGATGATGCTGTACCAGAGGTCGAGGAAGTCTACATCATCGAGTTTGGCGGCATTGATCTTCTCGTCGATGGGGCCGGAGAGCTTGCAGGCTGCTTTGCTCGTGTCGATCGTGTCGCTTAGATAATCTTGGATGATTGGGTAGTAAATGCTGTCTTCTTTCGGACTGAACCAGCCTCTTATTTTGGCTACTGCATCAATTTGCTCGCCCTCATCCCGTGTGTTTGCGATGATGTCTTCAATCTTTTGGGTTTGTTTCTAGCGGAAAATGTTAGGGGAGATGATTGATGATGATTACATGATGGGTTTGAGGAAATACCGTTATGCGTGACATGATTCAGACTTAGTCTGCTGTGCATGTGGGTGATCTGACACTCGAGAGAACTGAGGACCGGTGCCTTGGTGTTTACTCTGTTTACTTTGCGGTGATGTCATAGACCGCAGCGGCTCCGTAGGTCCCGCAGCCACGTGTGTACAGTCCAAGGGCAATTGGCAACTTGCGCCGAACCAGTGGTACTACGCGCCAACCTATCTCTTTCCTAGTCGGGCAACAAGCAGAGGTCAAACGATGGAGACCTATCCGGAGCATGTTCCGCGTACGGACGAAGAAGCGTGAGGCCCCCCCGCTGATTCGAGATACATCGTACAAGACCTGCCTCTCACAGCTAAAAGCTTGTTGGACGATGTTTTCGATTTGAAATTTGGCAATGGTAGCATCGGAGGTGGCCGGTGATCGTCGACTGCGTGTGATGATGATCTATCCGAAACTGGTAGATCTGGATCGTGTTTCCACGACTTAGCCATACGTGTCTTGATGCGGGGCAGCCTGGAAAACAATGGTGGGGGGAAGAGAATGTCTGTGGGTACAATGCTCTCAACATTTCTTGTTGTATGCGCCAATCCGTAACCTCAGAGCCCCTCTTCATCTGCATTGAAATCAAGAATTCTGCTTTGAGCATGCCGTGGTGTTTGCCGGTCTATCATGGGTATATGTATACATTTCACGACGGATAGACCAGATGAGTAGAGAATTTCAAGCTCATATCGGTTCCTACTAATAGCTTATTTCGAGCGTGGTTTTCTTGTCTTTAGTCTTTCACATAGCTCCTCCATATTATAATACATCTCAACATCTCAACCCGCATCTCCATGATCAAATCCTCGGACACGTTACTCAAAACTAACTAGCATAGGCGGCGGGTGTCATTTTCTGCATCGTCCATCCTTTCCCCCTCTCAAGAAAGAATGTCTCGAAAAGTGTCTCAACATTTCAGGCTACCAAGTCATGCTCTCCTGGTTCTACCCTAGGCCTTAGCCCACACCAGAGCAAACGCTCGCCTTAAGCAAGATATTGCGCATCTCAGGGTGATGTCCTCGTTCATCGCCGTATTTGAGTAGACCAGGAAAAGCGCAGAACTTCAGTGTGCGATCCATGTCCATGTCGCTATCCTCGTCCATGGAAGGGTGTGGGTCGTTGATAGCTTCCATTGTGCATTCGTCAAATTCCATTACTTCGTCGTGGTTGCGGAAGAACAGCAACTGGTATCGGGCTCGTTGGAGGGTGAGGGTTCGTTGCAAGCTCACGGCATCGTCGAGGATACTCTTTAATGCTGACTGTGCGTTTGGAGTGATGTTGGTAGATGTCAAAGTGAAAAGCAGATGGCATATCTCGCCACAGATACGGTGTAGCAAGGCCTCCTTTTCTGTTTCGATATCAATGTGTGCTGCACTGTGTTCAAGAGCTTGTAGTGTAGCACGGATCCACTCCCGATAGGCACTCCCAGCGTCTTGTACATGTTCGGCCAGTGGCCTTATCGCTGCAAGCGGGCCTGTATCTGGTAATCCAAAGATTCCAGGACTACCAAGTATCTGCATCAAGGAGTGTGAGACGATTGCTTGGTACAAGATGAGTTTGTCCGTAGTTTTGATGTCAATCGTGTAACTAGGACATATCGCCCTGAGGGTAACATCAGTGTCTTTAGGGAGGCTGTCAAATCTCGGCTTCGACCTTCTGTAATTCGAGACGACCCATTCTCTGACGCGGTTCGCGACTTGAGTCAAGGACTCTATAAGCTCACTATCTGTGGCTTGCGAATCCCTTCGGGTGAGTGACGAGATACTGGACTTGAGCGACAGAAGCTGCTGGAGTCTTTCGTTTGACTCCTTCTCCGCGGCGTGTAGACGCACTCTGAGGTCATCTGCTTCCTGGCCTGACTTTGTTCGCTCAGGATCATCGTGGTGGACATGTTCTCGCGATAGGAGCTGTTCTTCCAGCCCCACCAACCTGTAACGCAATCTGTGATTCTGGCGCAACAGATGCTCTTCCAAGTCTTGCTCGGCAAGTTGCTGGCTCGATTCCTCAAGCGTGTCTAGATTCGCTTTTCTGTAGCTTCGCTCTTTCTCGAGCTCCCTTCTCAATGCCTCTAGCCCATCGTTCGCAGCTGCCAAGTCGCTCTCGAGATGCGCGACTCTCTGTGCCAGCTCTACGGGTCGGGCCCCGCTAGTCTCTGTCATGGGCTCCTGGCTAGCTGTTGGAGGCGCAGCATCCCTTGAGGCTTCAACTGCACCTCCATTCCGATGCCTTGGCATATCATTGAAGGGGGTCTTGCGTCGGCGCACTTTCTCTTTCCTCGCATTAGGAGTAGCTACGGTAGCTTTCGACGTAGTGAGGACACAAGGCAAAGGCTGGGGCGATCTCGAGGTCAGTTTGGCGGCGCGCTTCACGTTGAGTTGTGGCGGAGATTCTGAATGTGTTAGAGGGCGAGGGGGGATACATTCAGAGGGAGGTGTGGGAGCGTACCACCGCGCTTTCGTTCGGTCATGGCTAGGTAGGACCGCCGAGCGTTCCGACTTCAGGGTCATCATATCGGAACAGGCTGTCGAGAGAACTTCATATCAGACAAACTTCAGTACTGCCTTTGCATGACCCCAGCGCTTAGTGTCGTTGACAATTCCACCTCGACGTATCGGATCCGATCGAATCCTGCCGCCTTGTACGACCAAGGCCGGTGCTGCAGCTTGACACCCATTGCGGCGCAAGTCAGCGCGCCATTTCAGGCTTCAACATGGCATCGCGCTTTTGGCGGATGCCTGAAGCTTTCAATGGCGCCCAGACAAACAGGAAGATGAGCTCAAGGCGCCAGCTGCGTCATATTCACATCAATAATACTCGCGTCGAATTTGGTAGCGATCCAACCCCGCGCGCCGTTCAACCCCACGCGACGACTATGCGATCCACCAAAGTCGGCAGATAAACACGACTAAAGTCAACACACCGAGGCCGCATTATGAACAGCACGTTGCCAAACCGAGGCAGCAATATTCCCTACACGTTCGACCCAGGGAACAATGCCAGTGTGGACGTAGGCATCGTGTCGCCAACCAACACCACCGCGCAGGATAGGCTCGTCGTTGGTGTTGATTTTGGGACCACCTACAGCGGTTGGTGCTAGCCAATGCATATTGGACGAATGACGCAATGCTGACTTCTGGACAGGTGTTGCCGCCGTATATAGCGCTACCCCTGACGACATCGACATTATAAAGACATGGCCAGGCGGGAACGGTACGCACTTCTATACTCCAAGACTGCCTAAACTGATACACGTCCCCCAGGTATTACATCAGACAAAGTACCCACCGAGATCAGCTATAGCGAGCTCGCTTCCCGCAATGGCTTGTCCTCCTCGCTCGAAACGCCTGCGAAAGCTGCGCAGGACATAAAATGGGGCTTTCAGTTCAAGCCAGAAGAGACGCGTATCCGGTGTATCAAGCTGTTCCTCGATCGGAACCAGAAGCTACCACACTTTGTATCACCGCTCGAAACGGCTGCCCAACTGCGCAAGTTCAACAAGACGGTCATGCAGGCAGTCTCGGACTACCTGTCGCAAATATACAGACATACAATGGAGACTTTGACCAGAAGATACGGAGAGACTTTTATCAGCTTGACCAAGGTCGAGTTTGTCTTGACCGTACCTGCGGTCTGGTCAGACTCGGCCAAGGATGCGACATTGAAAGCTGCAGAAAAGGCTGGTATGGGTAAGAGACACGAATTGAAGCTTATTTCGGAGCCCGAGGCCGCGGCAGTATACACCCTAAAGGCCATACAACCGAACCACCTGAAAGTTGGAGACAACTTTGTCGTCTGTGATGCTGGTGGTGGCACGGTGGACCTTATAGCCTACAAGATCACCCAACTGCACCCCCTTCGTGTCGAGGAGTCGGCAGTTGGCACTGGTGGCCTCTGTGGCTCAACCTTCATCAACTACCGCTTCGAGGACCACGTCAAACAGCGCATAGGCAGTGAACGCTACAAGTGGATGCGGGAGAAAAAGGCAAAGACCTGGAATATGGGCATGAAATACTTTGAAGAGTTTGTGAAGCGCAATTTCAACGAGGAGGAACACAGCGAAGTCAACATCCCGTTTCCGGGCCTACCAGACGACGAAGAGGCGGGGCTGGACTCCGGGTTTCTAGTCATGAGCGCCGAGCAGGTCAAGGCACTGTTTGATCCGGTGGTTGAGGAGGTCATGCACCTGGTTGAAGGCCAGGTGCATAGTATTAGAGCAAAGGGTGGCTTCGTATGTGGTATTGTCTTGGTTGGTGGTTTTGGACAGAGCAATTACCTCTACGGCCGGATGAAGTCGCACTTCAACAGCGCACCCCCACCCCCATATACCGAAAGACCAACGCATACGATTGAATTGAGCGCGCCGCAGTCGGTTGAGATATATCAACCCATACATGCATGGACGGCAGTGGTGCGTGGCGCCGTATTGAGAGGGTTGGAAGGCAACATGGTGATTAGCAGACGAAGCCGCTGGCACTACGGAACCAGTTACGCAACCGTCTTCGACGACGCCAAGCATCCCATGTCTGATCGATACTGGAGCCCACTCTGGGAGCGCTGGATGGTATCCGATCGGATGCAATGGCATATCGCAAAGGTTACTCGCTCCCTCCCCCCAAAGCCCCATCATACCGCATACTAACAAGCTCACCCAGGGCGCACAAGTTTCAGAATCGCGGCCTATATCCTTCCACTACACACGCAACTTCCGCCCTGGGCAATCCCTTGTCGTAGAAGACGATCTTATTGCCTGCAACGCAGACACGGCCCCCGAATCGTTCAAAAAAGGCCTTATTAATGTCTGCACGTTGACTACAGACCTCAATACTGTGCCTAAGAGCTTGTTCACTAGACTCACGACAACAAAAGGTGTCGAGTTTGACAACTTGGACTTTACCCTGGATATGCGGTGTGAGAGTGCAGGACTGGTGTTTGAGCTCAAGGTCGATGGTGTGAGATACGGGGGTGTGAGTGCAAAGTTTCACTAAGTGGTAGGGCTCCTGAGGTGTGTGGGATAATGTGTGGGGTAAGAATGTGGTTAAGGGCTTATAATGCATACATACAGAACAAGGTATATAAATCAAAGCTTACATGTTGAAAATTCAAAGGTAGGAAGTAGATGAAGCCATTTTAACTTCTTGCGCCAACGCATTAACCTCTCTCTCACACTCACACACGGTTTCTACGTCGTGTTTTGACATCAACATGGGTACTCGTTACCCAAACAAGGAAATTGTTCAATCCAATGTACTATAGATTTCCTCAGATCGAGATCCCATCGAAATCTAAAGATGCAATCGAGATCCTTGAAAGAACAATCTGATGCATGGTATGTGTCAATGGGACCTTGTCTATCTAGTGCATGCTGTTGCAATAAAGTTGGTGTCGTCGTACATCCATCCTGGGGCTGCGTTGTGCACTGTGTGTGTGTTTGACGTTGCTTCTACACACACACACACACACACACACTCTCTCTCTCTCTCTCTCTCTCTCTTTCGTGTAATATAATTTCTTCGCGGGGCCGGCAAAAAAGAGATGGCATGCTGTACATTGAGCCAAGGTTTATGCAGTAGGGGCTGGTACAAGTGCAAGCATTTTGTGGGGAAGGATATGTTTTAGTGTGAGGTGTTTGTGAGGAAAAGAAGCTCTGCGGGGCTTGAACGTAATTGGGGCGGACGCCCGGCCAGGGTAACGTGGCGAAGACGGGGGGTTGAAGCTGTAATGCTCACGTTTACTTTTTGAAGGGCTTGATTCCGAGAATTGAAACATTTAATTCTTTGCATCTAGACTCCACATGGTGCATCTTCGTGAGAAAAGAGGAGTCTGTGTGTTACAGCAAAAAATACCAAGGCCTAACCAAGCCTGGGCAAGTAATTGATAGGATCATGGTATTTCTACCTCCTCATCCTGCTGCTCCTCCTGGATAAATACTCCATGCTTAGAAGTAGTTAGCGCCGGTTGGGGGCCGGTTGAAGCTGATACGAACGCCTATCGCCTTTTCAACGTGATTTCAAATCTATGCATAAGCAATCCCCTCCCCCCCCCCCCCTGGTCAGTCAACTCAAACCCTTACACTTCCGCAGGGCTTTCCTTTGTTTTTGTTTCCCCCGAAACGCTGCGCCATTACTTACTGTTATCCAATCTTGCCGGATAAAGACATGGAGACCCGCACCCACGCTTTCGAGCAGGAACCATGTCTTTCCTCCCTCCCACGACCTTGATGAGACACAATTGCAGTTTTGCAGTCGTGGCGATCATCAAAGAGCCGGAACTAAAGAGCCGCTCATGGTCCCATGCTGTGGTTCCGACGATCTTGTCTTACCAAAGCAAGCGCAAGGGGCGCGCGCGCTTGTTAGCGGCACCCCGCACTTGGGTCCCCCATGCGTGAAGATCCGCTGGATTAGCGATGGGTATTTGCTACGATCGCTCGGGAGAAATTCCGCCGCGCGAGATCGTGGGATTGATTGCCGTGGAGATTGCCGTTGACGTTATAGTCTGGGATGTGTCATTCTGGGTTGAGTCGTGGGCAACCACAGCATGACTTGGATAGCTGGAAGTGTATATATAGGAATCTAGTAAAACGGAAAATTGTAACGCGCAAAATGTGGCGTACTTGTGGGGCCATGGTTTGTTGTGTAGGGGCGCGCAGACACAAGGGACTTGCACTTGTCATAGCGGTGCAAAATGCGGTAATTTGGGCGAATAATCATCATCGGATGAAGAGTCCGACCACCCCGTTTTCACCCTCCGTCCAACTGCCGCGAAGACGCTTCGGAAAGTTGTCTCGGGTGCTGGTGCTAGCGAAATCGCCCGATCGGGCTATTCTAGGTATTTGCACCCTGGAGTCCATGTCCCTTAGGCCGGCGGAAAAGATGAAGCTTAGTCCCCTGTTACCCCCCCCCCCCCCCTTCAAAAAAACCGCTAAACGACCGTACGACTTTTAGAGTCCAGCATGCGTGTCGGCCGGATCAGACTAGCTGCACGGGACTTTCCATGCGTCTCGCTTTCCTTGTGAAACCACCAGAGATGCAGTATCGACTTGTCATAGGGGAAAGTAGGGCCGATACATAGATCTTGCTTCTTCCGTCCGCGAAACCACAAGTCTGAGTCGTGAAGAATGTAATGCGGAGCCTAGAAGGCTTTAGTGCTGTCGTCGCCTTGGATAGGCAACACCTTTACGTTCGCAATAGACCTTTGCGCGGAGATTTCCACGCAGACTACACATGGCGGACGAACATGGTCTCGTATGGCGGACAGCCCAGCAGCCCACGGGCGGACACTAAGGACGTTACTCTCGTATACCCTACTCACCTCCATGAATCAAAGCAGACGCCGTCCATGATGGCTGAACCTTAATTGTAAGGCAGACAATTGTGGGGCTCTGACTGACCGTGATGCAGTGATCGTTTGTGGCTTTTCCTGAGATTCGTTCGGAGTCGCTTCCGCGAATCATGTCTCGCTGCGTGCGTACGCGTATCCCTCCATGGTCGACCGGCCGAATGCGGACGCCCAAAGAGCCGTAAAAGTCAGAAACCATGATATCGACGTAATCATGGCCATGTTTAGTGACTTGGCAGTCGTGAGCCCAACGTTGTGCGTTGGCGCTCACGTTGATCATCGATTGAGAAGGTTGAAGCGGACACTAGTCAACTTTGTGTCGATCTCCAGAGATCTGGGATAGGGGTCCATATCGGATTGGCTGCGTTGCAATCTTTCCGAGACTATACTAACAAAAATCAAAAAGGAGTATTCTCGGATAGCACTGCTGTTGCTGCACGGTATGGTACCGAGGCCAGATAAGAGCACAGTGGGGATCGTGCTTGCCTACGCCGTCGAAGCCGTGTAGCTGGTTCTTCACCAACGGCATGAGCTGATATTTCGTCCCGGGTTCCATGTAATGCATCCCAACCGATGAAGTATCTTACTGAAATTGGCTGCCCGTACAATATTCAGCGCAAACTAGAAATGTCTGAAGTCATGCACAGTGCCTAAGCTTTGGTCCTCGCGCCAGTGCTGCGCTAACAACACCCGGTGTCTGTAAATACGGGGTACTCGGCGTTGACTGTCATGGCCAGCGTGTAGATAGACGTGTAGGTGACAACTCAGCCTTACCGGAGACATGCTCAGTCACCTGGCGTGGAAAGGTTTGCGCAGGCGAGTCGGCAGGTGCGCTCACGTCCCTGACTATAGGCGCTACGCTGCAGGTCTAAAAACGTGTGCCTGAACTAGCTCTTTCCGAGAAATGGACCTACATGAACAGAGAAAGCAGTGTAGGAAAGACGATGAAGAGGCTGAGAGTAGGAAAATAACGGACCCCTGGTCTATTAGTGACACGGCTGCATCGTAGTACACTTGGGTGTACTTTCCAGGCTCGTGGTGTACGGGGCATATGAGATTCTCCCAACGTCCTAGGTACTGGAATTACGCGACCATGTTGGTAGTGGTGGTGTGCTAGGATGCCCATGGCGTATCGATAACTTGCCAGTGAGATGTGGATGCAGAGCATAGCCGTGTTGGACATTGATGAGCGTTGCACCAATATCTGGAAATTGAGTCATGAGCCCAACGCGACCGTCGTAACTGGCATATGCTCCGCGAGGTAAATGCTTGACTTTTCGGATCCGGTTGATCCGCCGCGTCATTTTCGCCCTGCGCCTTGGTATTTTATGAAGTCGTCGAGAACTAGTCGCTTTATGCACGGAGGGCACTTGGAAAGGTCATGAACGCCCCGGGCCTTTCTCGTCTTGTCAGTCTCTGCAGCCAACGTCACTGATGAACGGCGTCCAACGCGCCAGTTGGGGCCAACTGCAGCCAACGAAGATGCAAGGTCAGCGATGCGGGGGTAGGTGGTTGGGCCAGGGTCGTACA